>JAVYIG010013603.1:0-46266 GCA_035222895.1 Strongylocentrotus droebachiensis
TGCGTATGCGTGTGTATGCGTGCGTGTGTGCGTGTGTGTGTGTGTGTGTGCAGCGAATGGTGGATGTGCACGTAGCTCTGTGTTGTATGGTGGAGTATAAGCGATTGAGGCCTTATTATACAACATAATTGATATGACTTTTTGGTTTCCTCTCTTCAAATTCATTGTAATCACTCATGCGGGGAATATACATTATATGAGTTGCATCAAATGAAAGAGGAAGATCTAAGCTTTACAAATATGTGTCATTTATCAATTATAATTGTGATTAAGTTATGATAAAACATGGATAATTCTCGGTTTCGTTTTTTCTGGGACGCACTGTACAACAATAATAGGTTCATAATTATATACCATCAAAAATATTAATTAGTGTCGTTCCATACATCTACAACAAATGATATTATCACAAAAACATGTACATAACATGTCTGCAGAAATGTAACCTACGTCACTTCCAATAGCCTTGTGCGTCACCGATTGGAATGTAGGAAATTTGAATGACATAATGTATTACGTAATACGAGCAAGATTTCTATAGGAAATAGATTAATTTCATTTCTTGGAAGTCCCTGCTCTAGCGTTTCGTGCATAACTGTAAATTTATAAATAGCAAGTGGAGATGGAGTAACAACAGATTTCTAGATATATTCAAGATTCAAGATATTTTATTAAACCATAACCATAAAGGCAGGAAAACCGTGGTACAAAATAATTTATGGATTATGGAAAGGACCAAACGAAAAGCAAACGGAAAGCAAAAACACCAAAACAAATACCGAGTAGATATACAGAGTAAAATTAATCACTAAGACCCCGTTTACAGTGAGAAAATTGCGTGGCCGGGCCAGGCCGCGGCCTGGCCCGCGCATTTGGTGCGTTAACAATGAATAAATGCGGGGCCAGGCCGCGGCCTGGCCCCGCGTGCGTTTACAGTGGGAAATTGCGGGGCCAGGCCGCGGCCTGGCCGCGGCCGAGACTACCTCCAGAGCAGGGCCAAATGCGCGGCCAGTTTGGCCTCGCATTTGGCCTTTTGCCCTGTTACAGTGCGAGGCCAAGCCACGGCCAGGCCGCGGCCTGGCCTGGCCTTTTGCTCACTGTAACATGGGTCTAAGACCCCGTTTAAAGTGAGCAAATTGCGGGGCCGGGCCAGGCCGCGGCCTGGCCACGGCCTGGCCCGGCCCCGCAATTTTGTGCGTTTACAGTGCGAGGCCAGGCCGCGTTTGGCCGCGCATTTGGTGCGTTAAACAATGATAAAATGCGGGGCCATGCCCCGTTTACAGTGAGAAATTGCGGGGCCAGGCCGCGGCCTGGCCGCGGCCGAGACTACCTCCAGAGCAGGGCCAAATGCGCGGCCAGTTTGGCCTCGCATTTCGCCTTTTGCCCTGTTACAGTGCGAGGCCAGGCCGTGGCCAGGCCGCGGCCTGGCCCGGCCTTTTGCTCACTGTAACAGGGGTCTAATAGAAACTAAATTACACAAATAAACACAAGAAACCCACACACAAAAATGTACTGTTCCTAAGTACCCACAACATTCTTATCAATTATCTAATAAATAACTACGACAGAGCTTTTTAAACCTTAATTGACTTGAACTTGATCTAATTCTACTACAACATCGTCCGGCGCCAATCGCTCCATGGTCAATCTATATTACATTCAACCTAATATTGATGTCATTACTTGCCACTTCTTGGGACAGTCAATCTGTCAAGACTCAATATGCTTTTAATGATGGTCTCACTTATTCTTCTCTTTTTTGTATGAATTCATTTTAGGTACGTCGTATTTTTTTCAAGAACTGTTTTGTATAAATTGTAACGTTTGCATATTTAAAAATATGTGTACTGAAGAATGAATAAAGACTGAACTGAACTAATTCCTAACGTTAGCCCCGGATCAAGAACTATACTGTACCTAACCACAACCCGAAACCTAAAACGACCCCTAAACCCAATTAGCTGCAACCCTTTTCCTACCGAGTCCTATCTTTGACAAATGAAGCGCCAGAGAACTTCAATCTTTGTGTAATAAAGTACATAGATGTGAGGCGCACTCGGTCCGCCTAGTATGCTATTTATATTTGACGAGGCTTTTATTTTTATTTTTGGTGGCGTCTTACCATGCCATGTGTGTACGACTCTTAAGTGCAGATCAAGAAACCAGGGTTTAAGCGGATTGTGGCATTAGGCTTTTAGGACAAGGACGAGATTAGATGTTTGTAAGTCCCTATATGGCGTTCCATTACATGGTACAGAGCCGCCAAGGCGTATCCAGCATCAAGGGGGCGGGGTGGGGGCGGTGTAACCCCATCCCCTTCTTCGTCTTCCGCCTCTACCTGTGAAAAGGATTTTGCATCCCCTGATATTCACATTCTGAATACGCCATTGAGAAATGTGCCTCTGAATGGTTTATGTTTCATTCAGTTCTTGGTATCATAAAAAAATGTTTAAAGGAGCGTCATTTATATGGAGAGGACATTTAAACTTATATATGACAATTATTTAAATAATGTTTTGCCTCTGAAGGGTTTATGACTGAATCATTGTTTATCATAAAAAATGTTTGAGTAATCACGTAGTTCATAAAAACACCAAATATATTTAAAGCAGTTCCATCATATGTCCTCTCCGACAGTCCCTTCTAGGTTAATTTATCATATGTTAAATATAAATTAACTAATCCTAGTAATAGGAATATCGTGGAAAATAGAATGAAGGATGGACGATTGATTACGTCATATGAACAAATTTGACCCACATTCGGCCAAAAGATCAATGAGGCATTTTGTGTACCTCCCACCAGACGACGAACAATCGAGTGCACTAGAGCGTAACACCAAGGTGCCGGACTCGTCGATTTTTATGAAATGGGGGTTTATCGTAGAAAACTGGTGAGAGTGTGAATGTCAACACGGCTGTGCGAGCGTGACTTGTCAACTCTCTCTCTCTGTCCATGTCCATGCTCTGTCTCTCTCTTCCTCTTCTTCTCCCGAAAAAAAGAAAACAAATCAGGAAATTATATATGTTAGTCTAGTAGATGCAGATGCAGATGCACATCACAATGCATAAGTCCATTGTAATCCCTCCGTCTAAGATGGGCGGGATCACCCTGCAATATGAATACGCGATTCCTTCACTAGCAGATCGACCATGAATATTTAGATCTGCTCATAAAGCGAGTCAGAGTGCCATTAATTTGCTAAATTTCAGGAAAACTAGAGAATTCAGTGTCTCGTGAAAGATATAATCTAATCCCTACACACCTTTTTTGTAAAAGATCGTCCATAATATCTAAATTCCCTTCAGTAAATTGCTGAAATCAACATAAAATGTGTCTTTCCATCGCCGCGGAGCCGAGTCAAATGTGGTGGTCGAAATACGCACGGCTGCGAGCACGGTGTGTAAGCCTCATTGTCCGCTGTGTAAAAACTTCGCTTACGCACAATGCATAAATTACGGAGGTCGATACGTAAATTTCAGAAAGCTTCTTTTTATTGGATTGAAATTGGCCCTAATTTCTCGACAACCAATCAAATTATGTGTTACATCAGACGACAGGGGATTATATACCCTATGTTGTGGCGTCCGACCTGGCCCAATAACAAGTAGTAGTTACGAGCATTATCTCCTTGAAGTACACAACCCCAGTGAAAAAGGTGAATTTTCCTGTGACCTCCATAGAGAAATCACAAATTGAATGATTGTTGTCCATTTTTTAAGATGAAAAGGCCCTATTTTCCAGGATACAAATCAGTTCGAAATTAGTATCAGTGGAAAGAACAGTACTTGAATATGTGATTTCCACCCGATCTGGTGTGAAATCAAAGTTTGTTTTCCTTGTAGGAGCATTTCTTTGCACACTTAGCGCATTTTCAAAGACGATTTCACGTGTTGTAGACCGCGGAGCGAGACCGCGTGAGCAGATGCCCGAAATTTGTTCATATGCGGCACCTAAATATCGCAGAAATGTGAAGAAGTCACCAGACAATATATTACTAGATTATATAGCATGTTTTTCCAAGCCCCATCCAGCACTCTCTCCAATATTTTAATCAAAATTCAACAAAAAATACATAAAATATTTTCCTTGTATAAGCTAAATCTGTTAGCGTGAAAGCGAAATCAATTAGTCGAAACCTTTGAGTTTACATTTCGTTTCTGTATTGTTCCGCTGTTTTAACATTTTACAACAGAAATGAAACGAAAGAAGACCTACTCTATTCCTTTAGGTTGTTTCAAAGACCTTGATAATGTTGATAAACGGATCGGATAAGTTTATTCTGCAAGATGAAATTGTCAAATTGAATCAGCACTACGTGGACTTTAAAGAAATATGACAACAGAACCTACTTTACTCTAACCTTTGGAAAACTTGGGCTCTTACTTCCTTTTTGTAAAAGAAAAAAAAATTGCAATGCTTCAAGACATATCAATAGAGAGTAAGCCTGTTGGCAAGTGGTATATAGGTTTTAGAATAATAATGGTATTTCTGCTTTATATAAGAAAATATTGGCTTTTGTTACAAATTTTACTTCTTCCTCAGTATCCTTCTTCTCCTTCTTCTTCTTCTTTTGTTTCTTCTTCTTCTTTCTCTCCTTCTTTTTCTTCTTCTTCTTCTTCTTCATCTTCTTTCTCTCCTTCTTCTTCTTCGTCTTCATCATCATCTTCTTCTTCTTTTTCTTCTTGATCTTCTTGTTTTTCTTGTTCTTCTTCTTCTTCATCATCATCTTCTTATTCTTCTTCTTCTTCATCATCATCTTCTTCTTCTACTACTACTACTGTTATCTCTACTTTTTTTAGTATTACTAGTACCACTACGGCTATAACTTATTTTCTGTACGACATCTTTTGATAGTTGTTCGAGAAACAATAATACACTCAATAAATGTCACTAACCTTTTTTTTTTAATAACGTAAGCATTACTATGCAATTTAAAAATTCCTATTTATCGTTTTGCTATAGGGGTATATTTTGTTGACTGACAAGATTAAGTTCGCCATGTAAACCATTAGCAGGAAATAGTTATTTTAAAAATAAGTAATTGCACTTTCAGCACCAAATGAAGGCCAAATGTCGAACTGTTGAAATAGTGTTTCCACCTCTTGCTCCGATATATTTGCCATCGTAATGTTGCCCCCAAGAGGACTTACATTTAAAGGCTCTCGACCGAAATAATCTAGAAATTATGCACAAAATTTCATGAACACGTATGTTCCCTCCGGTTCTCTCTAGTGATTTCCGTCCCTGGCACAAAATGACAACCTGTTTCTCATGAAAGACACGAACATTCATACAAATCCCGAAATTGAAACTCAAATTACACTTCTTGAAGTCTTCACAGCACCCTACCTATCGAATCGGGAATTAAAGGCCTGAGTGGACAGCAAAGTTCCTTCATCTTAATTTTTTGTTGTAATGAGCGGAGGAAAACTTTTTTTGTTTTTTTTGTTAAACTACTTGATTGAATTCTTATCAGAGCTAATCCAATCGTGAAGGCAATGTGCCAGTGATTCAAATCAATGCTGATTTTTTTTTTTTAACGTACAGTTTGGATACACTTTTAACAATCACCACTTCATGATGGCGCGTCGAAGCGTGCGACAGTCGTTGACGCATTCCTGCGTCTGCAAATGACGCCTCGTGTGCAAAGGACAAAAGTCACGCACACGCGAGAGCGACATCATACAAAGCAACAGGAAAATGAACACTTCAATCTTCCGTTGAATCAATGGCGGACTGGCGCAAGCACTGAATACCTTTCAGAGGGTTGAATAGCGTAGTGTTTAGCGCGATTGAAATGACACCTCGTTTTAATACACCATTATTATTTTTTTTTATAGATGCGCCATATCGGTTTCCATATTACGCAACAATTGGAACATTTTGGGACTCTCTCGCTCTCTCCCTCCTTCTCTCTCTGTCTCTATCTCTCTCTATCTCTATCATTTTCTTTTAGGGTATTTTCTTATCATTATGGCTCTTGTCATTCCCCTGCATTACCTTCAAGAATAAAAGGATAATATACGTCCATACCCCCCACACATTTTTCCGCACGACCCCACTGATTTGAGGCATGCTTACTAGGCCTGTCTTCACTATCTCGAGATTGCCAAATATCCCGCTATTTGAACTATCCCGATCGCAAACTATCCAGCTAATTAGCGTCTTCATCAGACCGAAGTAGCAATTAGAAGGATATTTGGTCAGGATTGTCATCCCAAGATATCTTGGGATAGTTTGCAAAATATCCCACTATTTGGCAAAATATCCAGCTATTTGTCCCGTGCGTCTACACTAGACCGAAGATTTGCAATCGCTAACGCTGAGCAAAATATCTCGAGCTAATTTCTCACGGGTCGAGTTTCAAGTTAAGAGGTCGAATCTCGAGATAGTGAGGACGCGATTTGTTACTTCGGGATTATTTCCCAAATAGCGGGCTATTTGGCAATCTCGAGATATTTTTCAATCTCGAGATGATGAAAACGCGCCTGTTGACTGAACAATTCATATCCTGAAGTGCCTGTTGCGGGTGGTGTAAACACGGCTAAGGAAGGCGGGGGAAGGGGACTTGCTTTAAATCAACACCTATATCCCCCGATCTATCAACAAACTGTAACTGCGTGTGTTATTTCCTTGTCCCATCAATCCATCCATGGACCTACTAGTCCATGATCCATCTTTACCTTTAGTGGTGCATGATATCAACTGCATGGCGACGAGCGTGGCGAAAAACATATCGGCCCGAATTCACAAAGGAGGTTTGTCGACAAACCTTGGTTCTCGTACGTCTCTTATGACGCGTTTTTACGCCTTTTTTTTTACAAACCTGATTTGTAAAAACGCGTAAAAACGCGTCATATGACGTACGAAAACCAAGGTTTGTCGTTGGTTTGTATAAAAACGCGTAAAAACGCGTCATATGACGTACGAAAACCAAGGTTTGTCGACAAACCTCCTTTGCGAATTCGGGCCATCATCCCTTTGTTTTTTAGATTCCAAAGTTAAAGTGACGTTCCTGCATTTACACGTACATTTCCATGTGAAAGACAGGAAAAGCTTATGAGTTCAACTCAACATGACGGATACATTAATACGAATGTATTGAGTTTGCTAAATAATCTTATTGTGGAAAACTGTAATAATAATAATAATAATATGTCTTGTTTACCCAGGGTAGCCTCATCAGTATTCATATTGTTCTCCCTGAGGGCCCTGCAATCATATTATTACCCCTGCGATGCGTGTATAGCACGCACATCAAACATTCCGACGTAACTTCGCAGAGGTGTTGTGGTTTAGTGGATGAGTCACCTGACTGCAGATCACAGGGTACGGGGTTCGAGTCCCGCCGCAGCACTAATGTCCTTTGGCAAGACGTTAATCTACATTTGCCACTCTCCACCCAGGTGTTAAATAGGTTCCCGGTAGGATGCGAAAGCTAATGAGATTGGATGGTCGAGAATGTACATACATTATGTGCGGGTAAGCTTAAAGCCGATGACCGGGGTAATAATATGCATCTGTAAAGCGCTTAAACACATCGTTGTATCAATGTATTGGGCGCTATACAAAAAAATAATAATAATAATAATAAAAAAGGCGGAGCGGAAACCGAGCAAATATTCGGAAAAACAAAGAATAACGCACAGTTAAAGGTATTACAAAGTTTTGGTATGGGGTCATGAATTTGGTTCAAATTAACATATTGGAAGCATATGCGTTCCTTCAATATTCATTGATCGTTGTCCCGGTTGAAATCGAGTCTAAAGTTATGAAATTATAAACGATAAACTCTTTAGGTTGTAAAGCTCCCTCTCAAGGTCAAGATATTAATTTAGCTATAAAACAATGGTTCTTGACTAAAATCGACTGATTAGCTATTCCCATTTGGAAATTATATATCACAACTACATATTCTGAGATTTTCATGGTCGCAGCTACCATTGTACGGCCGTAGGCGCTATTTGAAATTTATCAACATTTACCGGGAGCACCGGTAAATTTTTATATTCAATTTTTCTCGAAAACAGAAGTGTTTTAGGGGTTAATTTTTTTAGTGCTTATAATACATCCACAGGGGCATCCAAATATATAAAAATTGTAAAGATTCACTATCCACCCAATTTTTAAAATTTCCCAAAACTTTGTATTACCTTTAATAAATGGCCCTCATCGTTTAAAGTATGACAGTGTGTATATAATTATCATTTTTGTTTTTGTTTTTGTTTTTTTGCTGTGGATACATTTATTTCACATGTTTGCCATTTGGGAGGTATGTATTTCTACACGACTGATTTTTCAGGGATTTTGAAGATAAACATCACTTTTCAACAGCAAAAATCGTTTGCGACATTGGGTTGACCTTGGGTTAACTATGAAAGGTTCTCCACTTGCCTTTTGCTCACTGCCTCGAATTAGACGTTGAGGACCATTGGGCGTTATTCCTTCTATTCCCACTTTTTGCCTGTACTGGGTGTAATTGAATTATGAGGGCGCCGGGTGGTCAACTCGGCAAAGATAGATAGACAGATCGAGAGAGCAAGAGAGAGAGAAAAAAAGAGAGCGAGAGAGAGAGAGAGAGAGAGAGAGAAGGAACACAAGATCAGACAGACAAACAGACAGAAAGGATTGAGGGGCTGCAAGATTAGATTTCGTTTAGACATAGTGATAACAATACTCATACTAAAAGTTCTTGAAAAAACCAATTTAGAAAATTAAAAAATGTCGACTCAAAGATTTTTCGACCAGTTGTAAAAATTTGATATATTGTATAAGTTGTCCTTTCGAATGTCCTTTGTTTTCTTCACTTCTTGCCTCAGGTCCACTATCTTTAAGGGTTTCAAGAAATGGATACGAAAATAAGTAAATAATTCCACCTGTGTTTCGTGCGAATGTTAAACCGTCCTTGAAATTTGCGTGGTCGTATTGAATGTGGCACTTACCCTCACATGAAAAAATAAATAAATCCATCAGAAAGTGAGAGAGAGAGAGAGAGAGTGGGAGATAGAGAGAGAGAGAGAGAGAGAGAAGTAGGTTAAAAAGGTTTGGTAATATTTTCAACACCTACGCACCAGAGTTTGTGATAGAAATACCATTTTTCCGCCTCGCTTATATAGGATTGATTTCCGGATTAATTACAGCAGGTATGTTATTTCATACTAAGGCCTTGATCAATAATTGATCGACCAAGGACTTGAATTTGTGCTCACGCTGATTAACAATTTCCAGAGTTTCTGCTTTGATTCGCAGGATTTTGGGATGGTGTTTTAAAGTTATGGCGTCATCCCTTTTGAGGATGTTGAAGTTCATGATATCATATGTTTCTTGCAGCCCATAACAAGGCAAAGAACGTGTTGCTTCTTCAAAGTGTACTAATCAATGTCACGCAATCTCTTCTAACACGACTTGTTTAAGTCTAAACTTACTTGCAAAAAAAAAAAATGTGAATTACTGCTGAATGGAGAAATTTCAATTGAGTTAATTTGTCTTGCTTTGAAAAAATGCCGGTGGTTGCCAAGCCGTATAGTGGTCCGAATTAAAGATATTTTCGTGCGAAGCTAGGATCCGTTGAGGCAAAATAAGAGAACGTTTTGTACTATACAACCTAAAAGCTAAACATTTAACATCTAAAACTATCCAGCATGTTTTATATTTCAATTGCTGGGTGCATCTAGTCGTTGAACGTACTGGAAACGCATGACCTGCCTTTTTAACCCCCATGTAAATTAAAAATTAAATTAAAGAATGTTCAAGTGGATATCATGGAAATAAATCAGCTTTTTTTAATAATGAAAAATGAGCACTTTTTACATTGTGCAAACAAATTATTGGCTCAGTCAAAAGAGCGCCCGCCTCACAACCGGGGATCGTGGGTTCGAACTCCGGCCGCGTCATACCAAAAGACGTTAAAAGACGGGAGTTGCTGTTACCTCGTTAGGCGTTCCACATTAAGGGATAGAGCAACGTTGATCTGGCGCTGCTCAGTGGCTGCCGGGCTCACGATCAATTGGGCAAAAAGAATTTCCATTTTAGGTTTAACCTTATAAAATTTGGAGTGGACTGTAAAAGATTAATATTATTACTCTTATTAAAACACACTTTTGCAAAGATTTCCCCCTAAAAATGTGTTCGAAGACAAATATTGATATTAAAGAACACATGATTTCTGTTGTACGCAGAAAACCTTAATTTTGAATTCTTTCATCGATATTCGATTTCAATTTTGTATGTTTTAGTCCTTGCAGGAATGTGACAACCTCTTTCAAATTATGATACAATTATTAATTTTTAAGTGAAATTTTGCCATCGAATTTTTGGGCTTCCAAACACTTTGGAGGGGCTTTAAAGCCCCTTTTTAAGGCCTCAAAAACTTATCTAAAAACTGTATCGGTAGCAGATAGATGAGTTTATGATGGTATGTGCAAAGTTTCGATTAACACATTGTGTGCAGTTTCCCCCTCTATCGGTAATGCTACTGCAATTAACACTACGTTGTTGTCAGTCAATACATGATCACAAACTAGATCTAGAACACTAACCCACTTCTGATGCAAATATACCGCTGACCTACTTTACCGTTGCCTTGTCCGTCCTCTTCTTGCAAATCATCCCCACGGGTCACACTTATTCTTCCTTAAATTGCCTGATTTATATCAGACTGCTCTCCAATTAATTAGGATGAGGGCCCAAAACGGCGACGAAATCTGGTTTTTATAGGGGCTGATTGGCGGGGAAAAGGACGAATTCTCCGTCTCCCGTGTATTTCGCAGGATGCTCAGCTTTTTTTTATATCATTACTGTTGCATCTATACAACATAGAATATGTGACAAAACTGGCTGCACGCTTTCTCCGCGGGGCATTGTTATCACCATCTGGTCTTTTAATCTTTTAATGCCTTTCGCATATACCTTGTAAAATGTGTCATTTGGGGGGGGGGGGGGGGTGTCTGAAACAGAATGTGATCTGTCTCCATTATCAGCGTGTAATTAATCAAAACTGTCCAAGTTCGCCTTTACATATCTTTTTTCTTCAGAATAAAAAAGGGTTTAATTCTATGTTATCTTCTTCCACGATTGTCTTTCTAATATTTTATCTTCTGTTCTCCGTTTTCTCCCATTTCATCCCTCCCATCACTCTTTTCTTCGCCTATGTTCCTCAACCTTTCAATGTGTTTATAATTTCCCCTGAGCTCAGACTTGAGAATCCTCAAATTTCCGTAGACCGACAGCTGAAAGTAAGTAATTGACAGAGGAGAGGTATACAAATTTTGCAAGTCGTCAGAATCATCACATTTCTGGGCTTTTGAAGCTGCTTGGATGAAGACAAAAATCCATCATTTAAATCCCCATCGAGCATTCGAGGAACTTGAACACGGGTTCCAAAGGGCTTCATCGTTGGGTTGGGGGGAAGGGGCTCGTATTTCACGTCAAGTTTCACCATCAATTTGTCTCAAAGAGAAGGTTGGGTTATCATGAAGATGAAGACACAAATGATAATATGTGAGCTTTCTTTCTTTTCTTATTCAGTCAGAATCCAATATGTGAAAATACTTATATAATTTCAGTAATGGGGCATGACAACAATTTCTTGAGGCTTCAAAAATATCATACAGTACATCATCTTGAAATGCTCTCAGAATCTAATTATAAACTAAGAATAATAGAACTTCACCTTGAGAACACATCAGTGCTTAGTCCTATCCACCTCCATTTGTGTGCAGTACATACTTTTCACGGTAGGTAAAATCCGCCGAGACTTTATCAATTTGCGTATCAGGACATTTATGCCCTGGAAAAATCCCCCTCCCCCCCCCCCCCCCCCCAGGACAGTAGCCCCAGAGAACAATTACCTTCAAAGGACAGCCCCCCCCCCTGAAAATTACCCCTTTTCATTAAAGGGGAAGTTCACTCTGAAAATAAGTTTGTTCAAATAAAAGAAGATTTTTTTTTCGAAGGGGTGGTTGTCCTCGGGGGTAATTGTCCTTGGGGACGGAAGGTAATTGTCCCGCTGGTAATTTGCCGGGGGTTGATTGTCCAGGGGGTAATTGTCCTATGAATCACACGATCAATTTTCAACCTTCTCTTAAATAAGTAGGTAGTGGTGGTTATTTTACCTGACTGCTAAGAAAGCATAAATCCTTGTTATTAAGTAACCAGAGGACCGACGGCTTTATGTGCTCTCCGAGAGACCTGGTAATGAGGATTAAATGCCTTACCAAAGTGCACTTGGTTTCGAAGCCGGATCGCCGGATTACGAGACCAGTGCTCTCCCAACTGAGCTATCACGCCTCCAGTATCATCAGGTAGAAATCAAAGTATTTAAATTTTGGATAAATTAGTTCATCACAAAATTGCAGGGAATATTCCAGCAAAATAAATTTCGGTTCGGTTCTTAAAAGAGTAAATCATCGCTTTTACGAATTTTTTGTTTGTTTTGTTAGTGTATGAAAAAACAAACACCCGATGACATATACGACCGCTGAGTCCTGCTCGTTTTTCGAAGGAAAAAAGTTGCTTAACTTTCCTCGAATATCATTTCATATCTCGAATATCATTACATTATTGATATCATCTTTCCACCATACCCCCCCCCCCCCTAAAAAGGGAAAGAGAGAGAGAGAGAGCGCGCGTGAGAGAGAGAGAGAGAGAGAGAATGAGAGAAGGGTGGAAAAGTACCTTTGCCGGAAAGTCCAAACTATTGATTCTTGCATGGAGAATTATTTCACCCTGGGGCTTTAAGCGGATAATACTTCAACACCTGAGTAACAGAATCCAATATTTCTATCGCGAGGAGGACAACGACTTATCATTCCAAGTCGTGTCCGCAATATTGAACGAGACCAAGGCATATCGCTAAACTATGGATGTGGGTTATGCGTGTATTTCAGAACAAAATTTCAATATTTCACCGCCCCTGTCTCGTTCTCTTTTTTGTTCTTTTATTTCTCTATCCAATTTCCACCTCATAATCATGGTACCTGTAATTTCGTTTGTCTCCCTACCTACCCCTCTCTCTCTTCCCTACCTCTCTCTGTGTGTCTCTCTCTCTCTTTCCCTCCCTCCCTCCCCCTCTCTCTCTCTCCATCATTGCCCTTCTCGCTACCTGCCAGGTGTCCCCATCCTTTGTCCTGTAATCCTCTCTTCCTCTTGTTTTTCTCGCTCTGCGGTAACCCTGTCTCTTCCGTACCTTACTGTCTCTCAATGTCTCTCTCTCTCTCTGTCTCTCTGTCTCTCTATCTCTCTGTCTCTCCCTCTCTCTCTGTCTCTCTTTCTCTCTCACTTTCTCTCTTTCTCTCTATCCGTGCCCTTCTCGTTATCTGCCAGGTGTCCCCATCTGTTGTCCTGTAATCCTCTCTTCCTCTCGTGTTTCCCCCTCTGCGGTAACCCTGTTTCTTCCCTACTTCACTGTTTCTCCATCTCTCTCTCTCTCTCTCCTTCTCTCCATCCTTGCCCTCCTTGCTATCAGCCACGTGTCCCTATCTTCTTTCCCATAATCCTGTCGTCCTCTCTGCCTGTCTTTCTCTCCTGTATATGCTGAAATTGTCATTTGAAATATCTTGGCATGGAAAGACGCGTCGGGAAAGCAACAGGCTATGTAATACGGGGTCTTGCTAGTCGGCGTAAAGGCCCGGTCACACAGAGGGGACGCATGGGGGACGCTCGACCGGCGCATTGAAAATCGGAAAAAGTCGTAAGCCCGACTTTTGTCAGGATTTGGGAGAAGCTAGCGAGCTGACACCGAATGCATAGCGTGTTGCTAGCCCGCTGCGCATATACAGGGTGTGTGCTCCACGTATGTCTGACGTTGGTCTAGCGCGCTCCGCGCATGTCTGGCGTCCTTTTGGCGAGTACATTCATGCGACGAGCTCCACGCACACTTTTGAGCATGCTCAAAAAAATCTCGACGCACACAGCGAAATCTAATTTCATTTTCGATTGTAACAAACAACCCTCGTGAAAGGTCACAGATACTCCCGAGTGTAAGTGAGAGCATCCACATGGTCAACTTACGCTACCCTCTAGTCGTGTTAGCGAGTTACTCCTGGATAAATCCAGGAGTAAATAGATCGGGGTAAATGTAGGCGTAGCTAACACGACCATCGTTCAGACGGTCACTAATTCGACCTTTATACCTTCCTCACCATATTTACACGACCTGTACCCAGGGGTAAATTGCCTCCTTCTGAACAAGACTTCTGACATTGGAGATATTACCATATCGCTCGGGTTGTCTCATTTTTGCTCGCTGGACTATTGCCCGAGCACAAACGTAGCTAATTCGACGTCTGGAATGTTCCATTATGTTGCAGGGTGTATATGCCATTGGGTATGATGTGTGAACCGGGTGTGCGGAAATGGTGTGTTGGGGAGGGGAAGTGAGAGTGTTCATGTGTGTGATAATAATTGTGTGTCAACAATTGAAGACTAATAAATGACAGATGGCTAATCATAAATGTACAATGACGAGTAAACTGTCTACATCTAGTCAAAAGATTTAATGTGCCTTGAACGTATATAGCAGACGGCAATCGGCGGATCAGACGACACTTGATAGTGATTTTGTACGTGAGATTGCTTTGCAATATAAAATACAATAACCTTTTCCATATCTTTGAACCCTCATTGATATCTGATAATTAAACAGTTAGTAAAATAAATCTTCAAAACTACATAATACAATGAAATACTTGACTGAAAGTAGGGCAGTATGATGTGGTGCATAATTACACCCCTCTGTAAATAGTCGAATAGTCCATGGCGTTCATGAATATTCATGTTTTTGCTTACCTCGGCAAAATGTTTGCCTACACTATATGGAAAAATTACGGTGGGGGGGTTGGCTTAAATGGACATAATTAATTAATCAGAACTGATCTATGATAATTCATGCTTGTTATCCTTCGTGTGCTTGACCTATAACCTTACAATCGCGTGGCAAATTGCGTCCAAAGTTCGACTTGTTGCACATATGTTATATAGGCAATGGCGAACTGGCGACCTATTTTGATCAAATTACGGTGGGTGAACTTTCAAAAGTCAATGGGACATGAGGGTTCCAAAGAAAGAGCTTGTGTCAACTTACGTCGGGGTGGATGTGCTTTTCGTTTAAACAAAAAAGGATTTTTTAACGTTTTGGGGGGGTAAAAGTCCATAGGCTAACATGTTAGGCTGCTGGACTCTGACGATAGGGGGCGTTGTCCAATGAGACTAAACGGAGCTATATGCAAACTTGTAACTTGACATGACTGTCTTGATGATATTTTTTGTGATATTACGTCTTGTAGAATTTATTTACTAGCTCAATGTCCTAATGACGTGATTTTACTTTAATGGCATATGATTATAATTTTTCAACAAATATAATATTTTGAGTTCCTGACGCGTCTTTTCGACCCACTTCATTTCGCTATGCTACCTGAGTGAACGGCAATGCAATATACAATGTATAATCCGTATCCTAACTGCAGCTCTTTACATATTGAAGGATGATATAATTTCTGAAATGTATGTGATGACGTCACATTCTATGAATCGTCAATAAATTACAAAATCTTTAAATTTTACTGGACATGTTTTCACCCATTTGTTTTACATTTCAGTCGGTCAGTGGGAATCTGTTTTGATGCTGAAACAATGAATCAATATAATCTTTAAATTTCATTCGAAAAGCATGTCAAAATGAGCCGATTTTTAGCTCGCTAGTTCATTCAGTCCCACCCACGTATTTTTGCGTTGGACAATTATGTTACCTCGGGGGCCCAACACGGATAATACCTGGCCACCTGGGAAACAAAATCCACTCTCTTCAGCGTGAGAAGCATAACGATTTATATAACAGTCATGTCTGCCATATAACTTTCAGAAGACCGATGCCTAACATAAAGCTTGGTAAATAGGTTAGAGGTTTAGGGAGATCCGAACTGGCTCTGTCTCTCTCTTCTTTATTATTCGGTTTCTCTTTTTTTTTTTTCTCTTCTTTCTTCCGTTCGTTCTTCTTCCGCTTCAGTTTCCATTCCTCAAAATAGGTGGGGGAGCGGGTGCAATTTTATTTATTTCCATGGGCGCCATCATAATTAGGTGCGCCGTTGGGGTCATTACTCGGTCCATAGTTGTTGTTTTTTGTACACAGTATCCATCTGAAGTAACATTCAACATGTAAATTGATAAGAGTTCATTCTATGACTTTTAGTTTTCGTTCTCCTGTCGACCATTCTTGAATGAAGATTAGTGAGGAAACAGGAACAAGCTTGGAAATTGTGACTCTCCTGCTCACAAACGGTGACGGTTAGTAACCTAGAAATAAAACGATGAAAAAGAAACTCTAGTTTTATGACAAAAATGAATTCATGACATTATGACAAATGACGTAAAACCTCGAAACTTCGAATCTTCCTCAGAAAAAAAAGAAGAAAGATGATGTTGTATAGAAAGTTCGTGGACCCTAGAAAATAGGTTTGGCAGGCTCGGTACTGTAAATTGCTCAGCACATCGGATATCAAATACAATTTGCTATGTTTTAATTGTTACAATTTTTAATTGTTACCCAGTTGAAAACAAATCAAAACTTGATATTTCAGGAAATTGTTAACCAATTTTCCTTTTAAGATGCTACGATCAAGTATATATAAAATTTGGAGCCTTTCAATATGTGTCGAATTGAAGCGTATGTAATAGTTTGTGATGGTGGTAGATATATATATACGGTTAAATCTTAAATAGAAGTAGTGAATGATAAGTGGATGTTACTTGTTAGATTAGATGGGTACACCAAATCGTGCAATATGTAATCCTATCATAGCTTTTTTTTTAATTATCTAAAATGATTACAATACTTAAATTATTTACGTTAATGTAACTCGATTTAACTGAGTAAAAATTTATTCAGCAAAATAAGTAAATTCGACTTAAGATGCCGTAGGTAATATTTACTTAATAAAAATAAGGCAATTCTTTTCCTCAATTTTATTGAGTTATTTCGACTATTATTTGTTTACAGTGTAGAGCTGATTCTATAGAACTACCAATGATATCATTGCTCATGTGATGGATGTCGATGACTGGAATAGAAATCTATTTGTCGAGATGAAATAGATGACAACGATAAAGGTCAACATATCAGGTTGTTCGTTCTCCTTGGAGGAAAAAGCGCGAAAGAGAGGGGAGATTCGGCGGGAAGAGAGAGAGAGAGAGAGAAGGGGAATGGAGAGAGAGAATGGAGATAGAGAAAGAAAACGAGAATGGAGATAAAGAGAGAGAGAGAGAGAGAGAGAGCCGTGAAGACAGGTCGGATTGCTTACAAGCTCTTCTTCCAAATCCATACGGCTTTACAAAGCCATACGCAAGTAAACAGGGGAATTTCCCCTACTGACCTTGTTTGATGTGGCCCAACAAAAGTTAACCCTTAGACATTTCATCCTACCTCCATTTTTCTAACACAATTTGAACTCCATTCTATCCGATGGCGTTCAATGACCTGTATAAAGATGATTCAAATGATTCAAATGATTTTATTTATCATGCAAAACATAATGCAATAAATAATTACCTAGGAGAAGTAGAAGAAGAAGAAATAGAAAAGGAGGATGCTAGATTAAGATTATTGTGAATTTTCGGGGAAAAACTCGCATACAGAAGCTATTGAATTGATGGGTTCAGTTAATCTCTTTGTTTTTACGAAAGAAAACAAAACGTTATGAAATCATTATTTCACCTTTGTTTTAATGTCACTCAAGGGATCCAGAATTCGACACAGCAAAAAGTTGAAGTTCGATTATGAAGTTGGTTTACGGCATCATATCTTTTAATGTTCTTCAGCAATGTAGTGAACACTTATATCCATTTTAAGCTAATTAATTAATAAGATCAGTTGATCTCTTTGTTTGGTGGATTTTGTTTTTACCAAAGAAAAATAATTTTTAAGAAATCGATATTGATACAAAAAATTGTTGAGGTTTGATTGTGAACCCTCCAGCTATAGTTATATGACATATAGAGTGTCATATTTTCTTGTTTTCTTTAGTCTTGAAGTGAAAGCTCATATCCATTTAAAGGTTGCAATGAAAATAAAAGAAACTTTAATCCGATGGACCTTTTATTGTTTGGGGCTTGCCGAGAGGGCTTTGCGTTAATAGCGTTAAAAAAAGAATCATTAAGGTCAATATATCTGCATTTGAAATTGAGAAGAGGTTTCTACTTTCCAATCAATCACCTTGCATAAGGAATTGGTAATAAGATATAAAGGGTAATTCAAAATTAATGCAATGCAAATAGAACACAATCTGAACTACCGCCGGCAGTGGGTGTCAAATGGTAAAGGAGAACTTAAAGATATTACCGACTGATATTTGTTTTCCCCAGGCAATTTGAGTGAATACTTTGTTTTCTGATTGTTTTTCTTAAGACTGCTGTATGAAAAATGATCGGATTCATCAATTAGAAATTCGAGAAATCTGTGATACCTAGCCCTATATTATAAAAGGAATAGTGTTTCCTGGTTCTCAAAGACGGGCCCCGTCATATAAAGAGTTACGTATTGCGCATTTGTTGGGATTGTTTTGACAGTTAATCCTACCAAGATTGTGCTCATTTTTCAATTCTTGTATGCAATCGTAAGGCCTAGTATTGATAGGATAACCTACATACTTCATTGTTTTAATAAATAACGTGTTAGATGTCCAGTGCACTCATATCAAACAAAAATGTGTTAACATTTCGTTCATGAATATCTTTTCTTTTGCCTCCAAGATTCGAAAAGCAGTAAATTTTGTAAGACTCTCAGTCTTTTGGTTCTTCATTCAATAAAGTCATAGTACGCATCACTCATACGTTCATCCCGTTTGTCCCCATCTACAGTAACTGTGCAAGTTTGTTAGGACTGTCATGGCGGCTGAGTCGTAGTCATCACGTCAACTTTCAATCTCACATATCAAGACTTTGGATCTATTTTTTCTCTTTGATTTTAGCACCAGTACAAAGCAAACAAAAGCAAAAGGAGACTCAAACCAAGACGCAATGTAACGCCAAAAATAAGTTGTTCAAGGATAATTCAATCTCTGTTTCGGAAGTCATGAGAGACAAAGCTTGCAACTGTACAAGTTTTATTTTCTTCTATATTTTCCCTCGATTTTCTTATTCTGATGCAAGTAAACATATTCCCATGATAGGAGCATGTCTTTATTTGTTTTAGGCCTTCCCAGAATAAGTTTCGTTGCCTGTCGTTTCTTTCCTTCCTTTTTTTCCAACATTCAATTTTATTCAAGTTAGATATAGTTTTTCGCTCACGAGAAGGGAAAACACCAATGTGAATTTCAGTCCATGATTGTATGAATTATTAAGATCGTAAAAATGGCTATAATTATCAGAAGTGTAGCTGGGTGTTGGCAGATACCCAAACTGTTCTAATTTAGTAGATGACAGCTGCTTTCATGCAAAAGGTATCCACTAATGAATACACTCGAGCTTTATGGTCCCTCGATGGCAAAAGAGAAACTATTTTATCTTTTAAACGTAGTCTTTTTGGCAATATTCTAAAAATGCAAGCCCCTGGGCTACAACGCATGGGGATTGAAAGTAATATGTGCGCTATACAAATACAATTTATAGATGCTATTCACGGAGCAGATTTCAAAAAATGAATAGAGGATTTTATTTGTTGTCATTGTCCTCCTTCAGAATAAAAGAGTAATGTCCTTGTTTTCCACGTTTCTCATTTTATGATTATCTTTATTTATTTATTTTTATATTTTTTTTGTGAACGCGTACCCTTATTTTATCTCAGATTAAAGTTTCATATTATCTACATAAAGTGTTAAAATATCGAATACTTGTCATTCAATCCCCCCGCCTCTTTCTCTCTCTCTCTCTCTCCCTGTCTAACGTCGTGTGGAATTTCTTTTTCCTATTAGCACACCATTGCCAAGTTATGTAGAGACGTTACTTTCTAGGCACGTGTTTCCCTTTGTCACTAATGTTTTTATTTCTCTCCTCTAAACTTCTAAACTTCAAGTACAAGAAGGTTTATAAGAGCAAACAAAATGGCGTTAATTCATATCTATATAACAAAAGGGAAAGCGACCTTTTGGGGGGCTTTCGGTAGATTGTAGAACAAAACTTGGAATACACGACAACAGCTAAAAGTTCAAATCAATCTTTAGCGCCCTCAGCCTTCTCAGACAGCTTACCTTGAGGTACCAAATACATTTTCAGCAGTATGTATCGATTCTATGCAAGATTTCTGAATTACATCAGCCATGCAAGCTGGGAGTTATTCACCTATCCCTCCATTTTCCCATTTATTTGGGATGCTAGGAAGGCGTCTTAAGGCGATGTGTTTCTATTTCCGCGCGAATGGTGTCGGCGCCTCATTCAACATGAAAGGAGGCACCGTGAGATTGGCCTCGGGTTTGCCGGTGGGCGCTCATGAAAATGTGCATAAGAGATATTGACTGAAATACAAAGCTTTTTACCCCCTTGCTCAAAACTTAAGCCCTCCCCTCCCCCCCCCCCCCCTTTTTTTTTCCTCCTCTATCTCTCTCCCTCTCTCTCTCTCTCTCTCTCTCACTCTCTCTCACTCTGTTTGTCTCTATCTTGTATCCGTAAGCTTGCTCTCTCTTTCTATTCTCTTTTTTTCTTTCAGAAAGAAATATCCAAGTTTTTCGCCATTAACCCCATTATCTTTTAGCTCACATTCCATGTGCGTCTCCCTCTCATTAACCCATTCTCTCTTATTTCTCGTCTTTCTTCTCCTTCGAATATTACTCCTCCTATTCATCTTCCTCTCCTTTTTATTGTTTCAATCCTTTTTATCCTTCCTTTTTCATTTCTTCTTCTCCTTTTGCATGTATACTCATTCTCTGTCTGCATTATCTTCTTCATGTTTTTCCGCTACTTCTTCTCCTTATTATTCTTTTTCGCTTCCTACGTGTCCCCCTTATTGGTTTTTATTTTATTTTATTCATGTCGTCTGCTATATCCTTCTTTTTGTAATCGTTTTGTCCTTGTTATTCCACCACCTCATTTTTTCGTCTCCCTTTTAATGTACTGCTTCTTCTTCAGCCCCCCCCCCCTTTTTTTTTCTCTTTCCATATTTTGTTGTCTATGATTTGCACGGGTGTTTTTTTTTTTAATGAATATTGTACCTCATTTTTATGTATGATAATCACTCCTTCTCTTGTCTATACTAACTATGATATTCTACTCATGACGCAAAATTATCCCCCTCCCCTCCCCCTCCCTTTAAACAAACCTGATGCAGTATGGGTAAATCATACTCACGTGATCTCTAAGTGTGTGAGGTGACCTACTTTCTCCTCGCTATGGGGTGGCAATGTTGGTCATCTTGATGGTGTAAACGTGTAAAACGATGCACGGGGAATACATCATGTTATGCAAACACACTGTTACAATCGTCCCCAGTGCCAAGGTGCTATGCAATTACACGGCGTCTCAAAAATTCTGAATTCTGAACAGGTTTGTGTCTACAGCCTGATAGCGATTCATTTCATGATTGTACCCTAAATCTACCTTAATTTTCCGTTGAGTTTACTTTAAGTCTACCCTACGTCTACCTTAACTCTACATTAAGTCTACATTGAGTCTATTTTAAGTCTACCTAATGTCTACCTTAAGACTTCATTAAGTCTAACTTAAGTCCATCGTAAGTCTACGTTTACCTAAATTAAGTCTACCTTAAGTCTACGTTAAGTCTACCTTAAGTCGAACTTAGGTCTATCTTAATTCTACCAATAAGAATCTTTGTGGAGAAGCTGTGTTGCATGTAACATGATGCCAGGCCTTATATGTTTTACCCCGCAGAATTCAACCGCTGTATCGTGGTTTTGAGACCCGTCTGAATACAAATCTTTTTTTCGTGAACAAAGAAGAAAATAAAGGTTTTAAAAAGTGTTGATAAAGAAAGGAAATCCTAAAAGGAAGAAACTGTTCAAGTATTGTTGTTTTATCTGTAGTGTTACTTGATTGTGCAACATCTTTAACAAACATATCAATAAAACATAATGTTTAGTTCTAAAATATCCCCCGGTCTTGTTTTTAAATAATATTTATCAAATATGAACGGTCATTCAACTTATACACACTAAATACCCCCCCCCCCCACCTCCCCGAATAAAAAGTAGGACACATAAATCGAGGGTACTCACCGCGTTTAACTGAGGTCTAGAATGTGCATGAATCACCATGTTTTAAGTTTAATTTCTTTAAAGTAAATGGGTAACTTTGTCTCAGATTCTGCTGCAAGCTTATGCTGCAATGATAATTATAAACCTTTAGGTCAGTCAGGAACCCCAAGACTTTTACAAGCCGATCGCCTGTCTGATTATCAAGATATTTATGATTGAAAATCGAAATCAAATTTTGCGTCTTCCTAACGGTTTTCATAACGCTACAGTCTATCGGGGAAAACTTGTATGGTAAAACCCCTCACTCAATGATTTTTACTTTTTTGGAGTCACTTCTTGATCATTTTGAAGCGCAATTTTTGTAGGGCTTCAATATTACACCATATCACAGACATTGATAACACGTAGGGCCGTGCATCTCAGATTTAATATTGTTTAACGATGCCTTTAAGATGAGTGGTTATTTCACGTTTCCTTTGAGATATCAATTTCACTTGATAAAGTTGTTTTCGTTAATGCGGAAAGATGCTCGAGGCCTGGAATGTTACTTAATACACCAAATTTAAATTAAAAAACATTCCTGATCGTTCTTACCTTGTTTTGAAACCATATCAGATGACTATACAGTGAATATACATAAGTCAGAGAAACTATACAACAAAGGCACAAGCAGATCTTTTGAAGGAGCATGTAAACATCTCAATGTCTGCATTACTATATTAAATAACAAGTTCTTTGTAAAAAAAAAAATTAATGAGTTTTTACGTTAGCGGAAGGGAAGAAAATTACAAAGCAAACAGCTCCAGAAAGGAGTTGCTCTTTAAAGCCGCATAGTCGATGTGAAATAGCGTGGTATTTGTGTGTAGTCCCATTACCCGTTTCTTATGCAGTGCCTGTAAATTCATTGACCCATTCAAGTATGGTTCCATTTATTTTCATTCTGGTCATTTAACAAACAAAAAAATCCTCTGTGCTACCTTAAAGATGAAGTTGAGTTCTGGTCATGCGATTGCATTGTGAAAGAAACGGTGTGGAATCGACCAGAAAAGGTTGATCATCTAGCATATAAGAATTCGTGTGTATTGCAAGGTTCTGGAATCATCAAAATGATAAGAAATTTGGCCAAGTCTTGGTAAAGTTACAAACACTGTACACAGAAAGATGTATATGGGACTACACGAACACGTGGCGTAAAAATCCTACCCTGGAGTTTTACGATGTTACATGAAATATTTAGAATATGAAGGCAATTGAAGAGCCATGCTTTTCAAGGAACATGTCGTATCTAATGTGCTTCCACACTTGCATGATAAGAATGATAACGCTCACAAATTATTTTTTCACCTCTTCCCAGAACTCAACCTTCTCTTTAAAAGCATTATTTCCCCATTTGCTTTCAGACAGTGTCATTCACAGTGTAGTAGCATAACCATAAATAGGCTTGATTTTATATGCTTCTGGGTGTTTCTGGTTTCCTGGAAAGATAACTGGGTAGAAATTTTTTCCGAACTTTTCGAAATAAGAGAAGGTCATGATCAAGTCTTAAAGACCGTCAATACTACTGGGCAAGAAGGAATTAGAACACCCAGCCAGGTCATTGACAGGTGGCTATCTCATCAACTCAGCTCTCAACTAACATAAGAAAAAGAGGATCATGGGGACCAACAGGCACCGATTGGGGAAGTTTTCTATATAGAGGGAGCAAGTAACTACAAGTAGGACAGTGGGGCTTTAAAAGCATTATTTCCCCATTTGCTTTCAGACAGTGTCATTCACAATGTAGTAGCATAACCATAAATAAACTTGACTTTATATGCTTCTGGGGTGTTTCTGGTTTCTTGGAAAGATAATTGGGCAGCAAAATTTTCCGAATTTTTCGAAATAAGAGAAGGTCATGATCAAGTCTTAAAGGTGACTATCCTTAAGGAGGGAATATGGTGTTGATTGCAGAGATTCATTTCAATGTGACTGCGAACCATGCAAGATATATACAAGGTGCTTCAAGTGAAAAATGAAACGGGAGAGCTCAACAGATTGCTAGTACCAGAGAAGAGCATTTTAATGATCGCTCCTCATAAACAACACAAGCTTATTTTCAGGGGCGTCGCCAGAAATTAACGTGATTGTCAATATGGTGTTCAAAAATAGACCGAATTTGTGAACGGGGTGTTGCAGTTGATTACAAATCAATATAAGTCGGGAACTTTCTATATCCTACAGTTTAAGAGGAAAAATCATCTAACTTATTAACAGATTCTAATAAAGGCGCTTAAAGCGCTTACAGCCTTCAGAAAGCGCTATAAGCACCGTTTTATTATTATTGTTTATAATTATTATTACTACGGTCCGGTGGAAGGCGCGTGAGTGTTATGTAGTCACCAGGACAGTTCTTTGCTGTTTTCAGGATTTCACGACGTATCACTTTGGAGAGAAACACACTTTTTTGTTCTCGGTCATGTGTCTTTATTTTTTAGCGGTAAGGTGATAGGGTGTCGATTGTACCTGTAGTATTTAACGCAGGTTTTTTTTTTCTCCAAGCATTTTGTTTCGTATTTGTCCTTTTTATCTTTACTTTAGGTTTCTTCTGATTCGTCGCTTTTTTTTCTCTCTCTCTCTCTCTCCCTCTTTCTCTCTCCCTCTCACTCCCTCTCACTCTCTCTGCCTCTCTCCCTCCCTCTCTTCCCCTCTCTCTTTCTTTCGTTCACCTGCTATTTTTTCGTCTCACTGTATTTCCCTCTTTGTCATGTATCTGTTTTTTTTATAATTGTCATATTTCTCTCTCTCTCTCTCTCTCTCTCTCTCTATCTCCCTCCCTCCCTCCCTCTCTTTCTCTCTCTCTATCTTTCTTTTTCTTCTATTCTCTCCTTACTTTTGTCTCATGTGTATCTAAATTAAGCCTCTTTTCTCCCTCTACCAGTCATGCTATATACCGGTATCTCTCATCCTTCTTTCCTCTTTTTGTATTTTGCTCTTTCCACCACCACCTCCGCACACACACATATACACACGCACACACTCACATACACACACACACACACGCACACGCACACACACACATACGCGCACACGCACACACACACACACACTCTCTCTCTCTCTCTCTCTATCCCATTTCACTTTCTTCTTCCCATAATCTCTGTATTCTTCGCACGCACTCGGAGCATTGCTCGGATGCGGCGACCCAGAAACGAATCGAAAGAAGGTAATTCTTACCAGCTATTTCTCGCACGGCAAGACTTAGACCAGCTGATGGTCGTTTCAATCTTTCGCCCTTTCCCAAATTATGCGCGCGCGTGTATGAAATGCGTAGACTAGGAGACAGCGTCAATTATTGATCGACGTTTAAGCCGGAGGTGCCGGGGTTAAGATCAGCAAAGAGGGGGGTCTATACCAGATAGCCTAACGGAAAGTCATGCCTCGGGAAACGCTCTCTATATATTTGTCAAGATATCAGGTCCATGGAGGGAACATCTATCCTCCTTTCCAGCTAACTCGAGTCCGTTGTCTGTTCTATATGGTTTGCTTTGCAATTCCTTCTTTGTTTCCCTCTTACATTTGTGCATTCAGTCCAAATAATCTCAAGTTAACGGATTGGTTTTTAATGTATTGACACAGTGACGGTCTCACAATTTATTCTGATACCTCGTAAAGCAGTCTTTACATATGATCATTTCGCAATCATGTTAATTTAAATGTATTTGGTCGACCGGGACGGATATCATTCTGGAAGTCATAGAGGGCGACCGTCCTTCATTCTGTTTTGCCATGTTTTTTTTGTTTTTTTTAAATAAATTTTATCTACCGGCCCCCGATTGCAAATCGCCTCCGCAGGGACTGGTTCATCGAATCTACCGAAAAAACACAGAAACAAAACAAACATGTCTAAAATCATCGATGCCCAGTCTGCTGTTCGCCCCCACTATAATCAATCATTCTGGCAGATTTATCTCTTGTTTCCCTGTCTACGCATAAATGATGAATTATAATATCATCCTTCCAATTTGTCCTATTCAATAACACCTTCCTCCAAATGTTGTTGATGCCATTAATTTTTTATAAATACTCACAGGAACGGCAAGCGAAAAACGGAGGTAGAACATTCAAGGTTATTTTGTTGTTTGTTTGTACGATGCCATTAACTTCGTATTACGTGTATCCCTCGTGGATAAGATTACCATTGGCGCTTTTAAAACGATCCAATACTAATCTTAAACCCTAACAGATTTAAACCTTCCATTTCCGCTGATCCGGGGTTAACTGCAGACGGATCAATGTCATAAACGATGAACTCTCGAGACATTTGTCTAGCTTTGGTGGAATGTGTACCAATCCGATTTTAAAGCTGCTAGTAGAATATCCAGTTTCGCCTATAAAAGCGTGCATTTTAAAAGAGCTGTTTGCATTGCGATGCATGTGTTTTTCGTGGTGTTCACGCTCGATGCGCGACCCCTTTGGCACATGTGCGGGGTGTACCACGGAGGTTCACGTCACATGCGTCGCTTTGGCAACAATATTGGCTCCGCGGTACATTTCCTATAGTAACCTAAATCTTAAAGACCATATCCGAACTGAAAAATGAAATGGATGCATTATATTTCAACGGAAAGCTTATAAGCCATAGATTACAATGATATCAATGATATGCCATGTTTGTGTCTGTCAGAGGAGTATCAGCTCTCCGAAAACTCAAAATTCAAAGATTTAAAAATCGGAAGTTGTCGACCAAATCAAATCCTGTGCCTACACCTACGCTAAAACCCAGTTGCAACCTTAATCCTAACCCAAATCAAATAAAACCCTGGGCAAAAAAATGTGGCCGGAGCAAATGGAAAGCGGAAAAGGAGATTTCAGTTGGGACTTGTACATCTATGGCCGGAAAGACGTGCACGGTGCCGTTGAAACGGGGATATAGAAATTATTCTAAAGATTCTTGTTTTGTAGGTTATTTGGGGGTTATAAAACTTGGGCAGCTAGGCCATGCTTCCCTTTTAACGGGTTCAATTTTTTGGTTAAGCCTTAGGGGTTATGTTTCTCTAATTGACGAATGTCCAGCAACCCTAATCCCAACGGTACACTAAACTCGATATCAAGATACAAACTCGTGGTAAATTCCGTCACAAAAACAGAGCTATGATATTGAAAATGAGAGAACGAAGAAAAACAGATAAAACAGATAGAAATAAAGCGAGAGGGGGAAGGTAACGAGCGAGAGAAAGAGAGAGAGAGAAAAGGTGTGTGTGTGTGTGTGTGAGAGAGAGAGAGAGAGAGAGAGAGAGAGAGACTCAGACAGACAGAGGTGACAAAGGGAGAGAATATAGGACACACATAGATAGAAAAATGCATCTGCGGGGAGGGGGATATAGAAAAAATGGGATTGAACAAATTAGAGAAGTAAAGAGATAGAGAAAGAGTTACTTGAACACAAAGGAATGCAAAGAGAAAGAGAGTCAGACAGACTCTGACCATTCTGCTATCAAGCTTGGTTTCTTCCTAGATCCATTCAGGTCAATCCACAGCCCAGTCCTGTAATCCATCCATCCATCTTAAAATATATTTCAAAATCCACTCCATATCCCATCATGATGCGACAAACATGACCCTCCAAAAAAACTGTTTCATAATTTCAAAGGTGAAACATAATATTGATACAAAGTTTATTTTTGGCGTCTATTTTTGTTTAAGAAGGGCTTTTTGTATTTATCGATTCTATTCGGACGTAATGGGCGTCCGGGGATTGATTGGTCATCCGATCGGAAATCGAGCTCAATTGCCTATTCGAACCAAGAGAGCCGTAAATCTATCTCTTTCGGATTGAAAACAACAGGGGTAAGAAAATAAGTGCCCGAATGCTTGCGGTTCTCAATGTTGTTTATTTTCTCATGCAGTTCCTCAATACGTCTTTTAATATTGCTTTCATCATGATTCTATTTTGATGCGCTTAGCATTTTGTGGACTGTGTCGTATGGTACAGGGACATATGGCTTATTGACTTTACGCTCGCCAGTAAAGATAGTCAAATGGCCCTGAATTCTTGGATTCATTCCTTAATCATTTTCAAAAGAGTATAAAGCTTACGTGGCGCCAAACTTTGCCTTGATACATTTGTTGGCATTATGCCACATTTTCTGTTCTTTTCTTTCTTACCTATTTTTCTGTTTGCAAAAGCATGAATCCGCTACTTCAAGATATACTTATTGAGGAAATTTTCAGGATTCAAACTTGAACTTTATATTGAGTTTGAAAAACAGTTCCGCGAAAATTCTACGTGATTTCGAAGGTGCTATGTGTGGGTTGACCCGTCCCTACTCTTAGATTCGACCACTATATCGGATCTCGAGATAGTAAACCGTTTCTTACATACCAGGGTAGAGTTTCATGAAACCATCATAAGTACAAGTTCACCAACATCCCATTGAAACTCGTGGCAAACTTACTAAACGCATTTCAATAGGATGTCGGTGAACTTGTTCTTATTACGGTTCCGTGAGACTCTGCCCATGTCCCGGTAAGTCTGTCACCACACATGTCCATCCACTTCATGTTATTCGATTAGAATAGCTCTACTTTCGGTCTCCTGCCCGGAGATATGTTTACACGAGCCGCTATGGAAGAGTAAACTAACAAAGCATTCGATGTCATGACAATTTCGCGCCAAATGTGTCGTCTGTGTAGATAAGTCGAGTTTAGTCTTATGACACAGAGCTGTTACAAGTATGTGCTAAAAGAATTGTTGTTCGCCTTTGTGTTTGTTCTTTGTAAAGGTGACCGCCAGGAGCTGTCGGAAATAAAATGAGGTTTTCACTCTTTCTGTTCTTTACTTTTACATTCTTTTTTCCTTTTTATAACTTTACTTGTTTGTGAGGTCGACGTGATTGATGGATTATTTCGAAAGCATTTTAATGAGGAGCAAAGCAGGACATTGACAACCGGTATTGTCCGATTTTCATGGAACCTCACGTTTTTTTCATGAAGAAATCCGCAAGGAAAATATCCATGCTTTGTTGGAAAACATTTTAGAAAATGATTTCATGGAAAATGTTTATTACTAGAAGAATGCTTCGAAATGGTAGTCAGATGTTCCCAGGAGTAAGAAAGTATTCGTGTGGGTAAGAGAATCTAGATTGATCAGATGAAAGACATGCTGTCAAAAAGGCAGGGGGGTAAATAGATGAATAAACTAACAAAGCATTCGATGTCATGTAGACTTCAGACCAAACGTGTCGTCTGTGTGGTGACGCGTGCAGTTTAGTGTTATGACATGTGGCTGTTTCTTGAAGTTATGTGCTAAACACAAGACTGAACAGTGTTCGCTTTTGTTTTGTTCCTATACAGTGATTGCCAGGAGGTGTCAGAGGAGGAATGACATTTTTTCGTGGGAGTAAAAAAGTTGTTGAAGTGACGGACGGTTGAAAGGAGGTGGGGGGAGCCTTCCAAATGTTTTTGTGCAGGTTTAAATCCTTAATTATGGAAGAGCCACCCCTTCCAGTTTCGATAAAAGTAGAAAAAGGAGCAGGCTGGTAGAGGGGAAACCCCCAAGGCCAATTGTATGTACATTAATTTATCTTTTTCGTCTACCTTAGATGTGAAACTTTTATATCTGAAATGATGTTCATTTCCCGAGAAATTACATATCTTGAGCCAAAACAAACGTTCATGAACCACAATATCTTAATTAAAAAGCTGTTTTAGAAACTATAGAGTCGAAATATCATTTCATCTCCTGTACCCTATACTGCGATAATCCGCTATCTACCATCGATGTCGAACTATCGAAGATCGAGAAAGGGCAGGGTGTCGAAATTGGGAAGATGGGGCGGGGTGACAAAAGAATTAATGTATATAAATTCAAAACGAGAGCAAGACACAAGTATAGTAAAAAGAAAATTCCAGTTCTATGATGGACTTTGATGAACTACCAGGCGCTAGTATGCAATCTACGGTAGATGTAAAAGTGTTAAATATGTTTTTAAAAGATTAAAAGTGTTCTGGGGTCTAATTTTTGCGGGCTTATATGTACAAATTAAAGAAAGTATAATGGCAAGCTTATAGAGAGACAGATTTTTTTTTTTTTTAAGATGATTTTAATTTTGTAATTACTAAGAAGGACTTTAATGAACATCCGGGCGTCATTCGCAATCTACGGTAGATGTGAAAGTGTTAAAAATTATTTTAAAAGATATGGTTATGACTGTGGGGTCTTAGTTTTGTGGGCTAAAATGAAGCTTAGAGTTAGAGAGACAGATAAAAAAGGGGATATTAATTTGTTGATTAAGTTTATATTTTGCTATCTTCAGTAGATTTCGAACTATTATTTGCTTAATAATTAACAGAAGGGCAATGTGTAGATTTGTGGTACCTCAGTGGACCAGAAGTATATTTTTGATCTAAATGGAAAATTGTAAATAGCATGACTGCATGCAGTATCGCAAGTGATGTCAGTGGTATATTGGAACTATTATTTCTATAATCAGCAGAAGATATAAACCTATTGGGAAGGCCTTGTATACTAAGGGCTATGTTAATCGAGGTCAGTATCTTTTGCGGGCCATTGTCGTTTTCTCGATTTTTTTTCTTCGTGTCCTTTCGATCCAACCCAAATATAAAAAGCTTTCTCGACTGATACCGGAGAAAATATTGATGAGGTCAAAAGCTTAATAATGATGCCATTTTTCACATTGTTTTCTTTAATAATGACTCGAACCTGATGTTTTGATCGCTATGTGGTAAGGCAAGACATTAGTGATGAAAATCATTGTGAACAATTGCATCGTTAGTCCACTTTTTGTTTGCATTCATGCTCATAATAGATTTAATTTCTTGCTATATTCAATCTATATTTTCCTAGATTATGTTTCCCCAATGTCGTTTTCTTGATTTTGTTTTGTTTTGTTTTGTGTCCTTCCGATCCAACCCAAATATAAAGAGCTATCTCGACTGATTCCGGAAAAAATATTGATGTAGTCAAAAGCGTAATGATGATGCCATTGTTCAGACTGTTTTTCTTTAATAATGACTCGAAATAGTTGTTTTTATCTCTATATGGTACGGCAAGACATTAGTGATGAAAATTATTGTGAACAATTGCATCATTAGTCCACTTTTTGTTTGCGTTCATGCTCATAATAGATTTTATTTCCTGCTATATTCAATATATATTTCCCTAGATTATGTTTCCCATTTTCATTTTCTCGATTTTGTTTTGTTTTGTTTCGTGTCCTTCCGATCCAACCCAAACATAAAAAGCTATCTCGACCGATTCCGGAGAAAATATTGATGTAGTCAAAAGCTTAACGATGGTGCCATTGCTCACATTGTTTTCTTTGATAATGACTCAAATTGGATGTTGTGTTCGTAGTACCCTACGGCAAGACATTAATGATGAGAATAATTGTGGACAATTGCATCGTTATCCAACATTTTGTTTGCATTCATGCATATATAAAATTCATATCCGGCTATAATTGTCATTTGCTCCATTTAATTTGTTTTGTTTCGTTTCCTTCCGATTCTCAAATTGATAACAATGGTTTTGACAAAATATATAAAGATACGATTTTTATATGTTTTTTTATTTCATTATATTTTCCTCTCAAATATCTACAAATTAAAATGATAATTGTAAACCATACAGTATTACAATATATAATAGAACAAATGAATTATACAGGTAATGAAATACTGATAAGTATGTACGTAATAACATAAATTTACAGAGTGCATTTATGTTTTATAATAAGACAAATTATTTGATATTGCTTGATTTTACTGACAGGGGGGAATAGGGAATCTCAGAAAAGCTAGGCTTGTTGAGCGAGATTAAATATAAATTAAGTACGAGACCATCGTCAGCGTGCTTTAAATCCTGCACATGTCTGCTCCCAGAGAGACCAAAGACGCGCTGAATTAAGCTGTTATCAAATCCATTGAAAAACCATAGGACTACCCTCTAGATTCAAGACCACAGTTTCCTATTATATCAAACCACTCCCCTACATAAAATAAACGTGTATCTACTGTCACATCAGTTATATCGCATTAAAAATAATACATTTCTGAACCAATTTATACATCCTTTTTTTTTGCGTATGAAACAACTATAATATAAAATTATAATATTTGTATGCACTTCCATTTAGCGTATTGGAAATTGCCACCCTCGCTTTACATCCATTATCCTCATCATCAAATCTCTATCTAAATCTCTAAATACTATCCTATATTTAAATATTCCTATGCATGCCAGTAAGCCTTCCAACAAGATAAATGCGATGTAAGCCTGGCAAAGGCCTAGCGCGCTTATAAAAATGAATAAATAATGTTCCCCCTTAACGCCTGTCAGTCTCAATACGAAAGCACATTTCTTAACGATGGTGTTCCCCCCAGAGTCACCCCCTCTATCGCCTGATAGTCATCCCCATGATCTACCAGACACCCTGAACGTTAATCATGAGAGAACATTAACCCGTTCTATACTGTTAAGTGGACTCGCGAGGCCAATAACCATTTCGACTGACATAAATTCATTAAGGGGAAGGTTGGCTCTTATCAAGGCGACAATAATCACTCTTTTTGTGAAACATGCAAAAGAAATCACGTTAATATTACGTAACAGTCGTCATCAAATTGTTCGCAATTTATTTTTTAAAGAGGTGATAGATGAAGCTGTTAACATGTCACAGTGTTAATGCTCAATGAAATAGATTTCTCTATAATTGCTGTCATATTTAATAATTATTTTCAAACTTAACCCCGTCTTTGCTGTGATTAGACTCGCAAGGCCATTAACTATTTCGACTGACATAAATTCATTAAGGGGGAGGTTGGCTCTGGAAGAAAATACTTTAAGATTACGTAATAGTCATCCAATTGTTCGCACTTTTCAAGAGGTGATGAATCAAGCTACAATTAACATGTTACAATGGTGGTGCTCCATGAAATAGATTGCTCTAGAATTGCTGCCTTTTTTTTTCAATTTGGACTTGAATTAATTTACAACTGCAGACCTTCTTTCATAACGACATTTTGATTGCACGTATTTCTCTAGTCCCATGAATCCACATCTGTGTCCAGTGTTTTCTATTGTTGTTTGTAATTTTCCGCAAGACGTATTCAAAGTATAATAAATTTTATAATGATAATAATAATAATAGTAATGGTTTTTATTCAATAATCATCATCGCAGCTCGAGAGCTGAATTACAAATGATTTTACAACAAAAAGTGCATGAACTTATCTAATTACAAACGGCGTAAAAAATGGACAAAATATTTCCTCATTATAAAATGGTAGGATTATTACGTAAGAACAGGAAATTGTATTCATCACAAACTAGCCTTGAAAGAGAAGTAGAAAAGGAGAAATTGAGTTCTTACATAATAATGAAGTTTATATAATCAGAGTAATCGAATAATCGAGGAGGTAACGTATCATGTATTGAAAGTGTGACGGTAACAAATTGAAATCATAATACCGAACGTAAGCAAAAGAGCGTCAAAGGTGACCATTATATTGTAACGCTTTGAGTGATGTTTGTATGATATTTCCCGAAACCTCGCAATACATGAATACCATGGCATCAACTTTCGGGAAATAAAGTCAAATACCCTTGTAAATCAGAGGTTTATTACGTAACCATGGTAGCACGTCGTTATTATTTCCCAACATATCAAAAGGTCTTGGATAATGCGATGGAAATTTCCTATTAAAGGTTAGAAAATCTTTGCTATTGTGTTCTCGACATTAACACTACACAAGCATGACAACTCAGCTATTCACAATAGCTTCTAGACAGTTTCTATCATTACGACATTGCATGACGAGTAACCGACGTTATTCCAATTTGACGTACCGCTTATCACAAAGTTCACCGGCATAAGGAGAGTTAAAGATAAAGTTGAGTTCTGGTCATGCGATTGCATTGTGAAAGAAACGTTGTGGAATCGATCACAAAAGGTTGATCATCTAGCATATAAGTATTGGTGTGTACTGCAAGGTTCTGGAATCACCAAAATGATAATAAATTTGGCCCAATCTTTGTAAATTTACAAGCACTGTAAACATAAAGATGAAAATAGGATTACACGAACTTGTGGCATAAATATCCGTCCCAATTTTAATGTTGTTACATGCCATCATTGTTCCGAGAACATTAAGGCATTTAATGAGGCATGCATTTCAGGGAACATTTTTTATCTGAGTTCTTTCACACTTGCATAATACAATGATAACGCTCACAAATTTGTGTTCACCTCTTCCGAGAACTTAACCTTCTCTTTAAGATATTCAGTCCCCGAGGGTGATAATAGTATTCGAAAGTATGATTTTATGGGAAGTTCCACTCAGGATTAGTGTTGGATTTATGAGCTTGAGATTAAACATTTATGAGCGCTGCAGTGAAAAGTAACGATCTCCCGGGATTACGTATATGAATTTGAATGTGTTCTTGTCACAAGCTGTGCTTTGATGCGTGCGAGCCATCGCTCAAACTGGGAGTGTATTTATAGGTGTGTATCTATTCTCAGGATTTTAAGGTGGCGGGAGGGGGTAGAGGTAAGGGGCGATCGCATTTTATTAGAAGCATATAATGTAGAATTAAAGAAAGGCAAATAGTGGTAGCGGATTCCTTTTTTGCAAACTGATGTATATTAGGATTTGGGTCAGGCATTTGACAGAACGGGTCTGTATTTTTGCAAAAGAAAAAAATACATAGTTCAATCAGTTAATTGGTTTCATTGAAGAGTATAGTTGGAAAAAGATGAAACACTCAAAAGAGAAAAGATAATCAAAATCATGAAGGCAGTCTTGTTGAGTTCCTACTATTTCAAACACGACGTGAAAATCAATTATTTCAATTTTTAGCCTAATAGAGAAAAAATCCCTAAAAGGCTGTGAAAAACACTTGAATTTGTCTGCATAACCACTTCACAAAATTAATTATTAGACCGTGTGAAAAATGTGTTCCATAAAAGTGAGCTAAATCTCAAAAGACCAATACTTTCGTCGTTATCAAATTGTACAAGTGCTGTGCTTTGCGATTTGACTTTAACGACTAATTGGCGTTGCACTAGAGGGTGTACAAAGCATAGTGGGTTTCAAGAATGCACTAAAGTGCACACATCGTAGACAAACCAAATTTCCAATGCTTTGGTATTACGCTGCGGCCTACAATTTAGAAAGGAAAAAAAATATTCCACAGGGGTCACTTTAGGAAGGTTTATAATTAAGTTGGCTTTCGCTCTCTACTTAAACAATCTCTCCCCCTTAGCAGAACCTAATAAAGAGATAATCCACGTTTGCCCTGGACGCGAATTATCAAATTGAGCGGCCAAATGCAAGCTGGTCGATCGGAGGAGGTGACCCCAAAGTGTACCGGCGTGTACGCCTCGGGGCGAGGGACGGCGTCAAGATGTAGTGTTATGAGGAACGGAGATGATGTGTGAGGGGTAGGGGCACTGTCGCGTATCTCTAACTGCAATTATAGAGAGAAGTGGGGGGGGGGGGCAGAAAGGCGTCGGGGACATATTATTGGGAAGATTAAAACTGAAAAGACAGACTACTTCTATAGACGCCCCGCATTATTTGATTCACTTAAGGTGCTTTCCCAAATGACTGAGTTTACGTTGTCCCACTAAATGTGTTTCATGTTTAAGTTCAAGCTTAATTATTCATTGTACTCTACAACATGTAGGATTCTTTTTTCGAAGTGCTAACGCGATTGAGGGTTATATAATGTTTCCATCAGGAGGATAGACAGTAACATGCTACAATTGTCTAAGCCTATATCTTAATTTCTATTATCAGCTCCAAAATGATCATTGCCATTCCGTTGCTCAGGATTTTTTTGTACTCTAAATAAAGAAACAGTTCAGTAGAAGTCGCCATCACGTTCAAGCTCTAGCTCAAAATGGCGGTCTCCTAGATTCTTTTCAAATTTGAAACGATTTGTCAATTATGTGTTCTTGAAAGGTATAATATTATTTAATTGATTTATATCATGATATGATTATATATGAATATTGACTTTTGTTAATAGTATATAATGTACCTAGTTTGTAAATAACTTTTTATAATGTTTAAAAAATGCAGAAATCAAATCGAAACAAAAAAGAACAAGTAGCTAATGATCGCACATTTACGGTCATAGGGCTTGAAAGTAAGAATTATATGCTGTTTGTGCTGTTTATTCATATGCCGAGTAAGCTACTTGATGCATGCCTCGTGCGATCGAAACCATGCGTAACCTATAAGGGCTTCATCCGTCTTCTAAAGGAAATGTTGAAATATGGTAATTTTAGTGAAACCTATTGTCTGAGCTTACACTTAGCTTTACAAATATTGTATCTATGTTAATGTAGGAGAATACACGTCCCTGAAAGGGAATTCTCTTCTATTGCCCTCATATATATATTTTTTTTGTTTTTAATTCAAAGAAAGAAAAAAAAAGTCTGGTTAATATCATGCGAGACAGCCATCCGCCTTTATAAGCAGTGGACCTAAAGTACAATCGAAAATTTTCCACTATTATGTTTACGTGTATGTCAATATTCTATCAAATGAATGTTTTCTTTTCTCAGCCATGATGCATGTGATATACTATGCAAAAAGATGCCCTAAACAACCACGCGTTCTTTCCACATGCACGCACGGGTGTAATCCCATGTTCCCGCTTCTGTGCGCAGTGAGCCAGTGACATCTGAGTTTCCTCAAAAATTGAGGCACCTTCTTTGAATTATTTTTAGATCTTCATAATAGCTACGTATCAGCAGTTCTAAGGTGAGTATGGCAATAATCACCGCATTCGTACTCACGGCCGCAGGATTCACTCAGAATTATAGCGATTCATGTGCTGTTCCCTGTACTACACCGAATCTCATGAATGTTCATATCGGTAATGAGGCAAGGAAATTATTAAACCATGCAGGGATGGAATCCAGGCATTCGACTCAAACGGAGCAAAAGAAGTCGCAAAACCTTATGTTTTTTATTCAGACATCCGTATTCAGAGAAATAAAGAAATGGTTGGTACGACAAAATCGAAAAAATAGCGACGGAAGCAGACATAGTTACTGACTCTTTTCGTCTCGTACTCTTCGGAGTAAATCACGAGAAAGAACGAGAAAGGGGTATATCTGTTTCCCTCATATTCTGTTTTTCTTCAAAGAAGAAAAGGGTAAAGCATCAAGTTGATGCTTTACATACAAACAGGGCGGGAGAGAAAGCATTGTGTTTTGAGGGGGAAGGTTTGTTGGGGGGTGTGAAATCAATCAGAAACTTTTTCGAACGTCTGAAGGTATTTCAGTGCCCTACTTTATCCGTGCGTAGGAGTTGTAAACGAACTAGGCTGGGTGAGATTGGACAAACTTTAATATTAATTTGTTTCGCGGGCATGCGAATCCTACACAAGGTGTATTTTACGAAGAAATTCAATTCTTTTTTGGTATTTATATTCGTATCATGTATCCCTATCTTATATAACGCAATTGTAAATCTATACCGGCTCTCATGTTTTGTCTGAAATCGTTATAAACTCAATTAATGGGCCCATACATCAAGTAAGAGGGAGGGGGTGGCGTCCAAGGCCGGAGTCGAGGGAATCCCTTGTTTTTTTTAATTTAATAGTGGTGAGGAGACCCACTCCCCGGCCCTAATTCAAAGCGAATAAAAACGAGTGCTCTCGTATTAAAGTAAAAAAAAACAGAAACAGAAACGTTTATAAATCTCAACATTTTATTACGTCGTATTACGTATTACTTGCACAACAAATCAATTTGAATTTTTGGTTAATGATGTTTAGCTGGTTACATGCAAGAGAAATTACTCAATATTATGTTGTGCATATTTCATTTACCCATATTTTGGGGGTTTTTTTACGTGAAAATGGAGAGAAAATAACACCTCCATCATAAAGACAAACAAATGAATTATAATTCGTTTACCCACTGTCATCGTACTACCGTTAAGTTGTAAAATGACTCTTTTTTCAATGTTCGTTTGGCAAAGATTGGTTACATGCAGGAAATTTAATCAATATTTTCATACCCCCTTCTCTGGAGATTTCGGAAGCATTTTTTAAATATAAGAATGGATTAAAAGATTTCTCCTTGTTATTAGGATAAGCAATAATACAGACAAACAAAAATATCGTTGCCGTAGAATCGGCAAAAATAGAGATGAATTTAAGAATGTCCGCAGGGTCTTATAAGATCAATGATCACACCAGACCGTTTGACAATCGTTTTATCATCATTTCCCTAATTTGCATCTTTCTGGAAAAGAAAATAGACAGTCTGAAAATGTTTATTTATAATATTTCCATATTCACAAAGAATGATGTTGGAAATTTTAGGTATTTCATGAGCTGTATTTTACTTTATGATTGGCATTCCTAATTATGTTAAAGAGAAGGTCGAGTTCTGGGAAGAGGTGAAAAATAATTTGTGAGCGTTATCATTCTTATTATGCAAGTGTGGAAGAACATCAGATGAGACATGTTCCCTGAAAAGCATGGCTCTTCAAATGCCTTCATATTCTAAATATGTCATGTAACATCGTAAAACTCCGGGGTAGGATTTTTACGCCACGTGTTCATGTAGTCCCATATACATCTTTCTGTGTTCAGTGTTTGTAACTTTACCAAGACTTGGCCAAATTTCTTATCATTTCGATGATTTCAGAACCTCGCAATACACACAAATTCTTATATGCTAGATGATCAACCTTTTCTGGTCGATTCCACACCGTTTCTTTCACAATGCAATCGCATGACCAGAACTCAACTTCATAATTAAGCATTCATAACATTTAAACAACAGGAGAAAAAGATTAAATGAACTCTAAACGGTTTCACATAGGCTAAAAAAGAAAATATGAAGAAAACAAAACAGATCAAAGCTGGGGATATGTTCATCAAAAAAGTAAAGCATGAAATTGGAAAGTTCAGATTAAACGAGGTTATCGAAACATGTAGAATAAGAAGTAAAAAGAAATAAACCCTGAAGTAATTTAAATGAAGAACGACGGATCAACTAACGTGAATTATGCAATTTGGTTCGCTGTTTCCCCCTAATGAGCGTTCGGTTCTTGTTCGAGTTAGAAATGTGACATCGTTATTGATGTGGTTGTCCATTTTAGTCAACCGTTTTCCTTTTAAATGTCTGTGTTTCTTTTCTCTTGTTATGCACGTTCGGTATTTTCTTGGATTTCTTGGTCGATTTTGCGGAAACAGGGAATATGACTCCTATCTGTTCATAATATAGGCCTATACACAAACGGAAGCAATCTATTTGAATTGAATTTAGCTGTTGACTTCTCCGAAGATAGCTGTCAAAACAGCTAAAGAAAAACTGGTTCCCGTTGATATATCTAAATTCTTTTGAATTAGTCTGCGGGTGTGATAGAATAGTAAAAAGTAAAAGCTAATTTCAGGGGCGGATACAGGGGCGTGGGGGTTCACGTTTCCCTTTTTTCCTTCCGAATAAACAAAATTTCACAAAAATGTTTGGTTTACGCATTCAGAAATACCTCAGGATGTACCATGAAGCATCTTAAGGTTTAAAAATTCCCGGGGGCCTTTAAGCAGGCGCCAGACCCCACGCCGTAGAGGCTTCCCACTCGCGATTTCGCACATTTCACGCCCCCCCCCCCCCCTGAAAAATACTGGAACCGCCTCTGAATGTAACTCTTTAGCCCTCTCACTCTCTGTCTCAATGTACATGATGTTTGAAGAAAATTATGGAGTGATGTAAATCCATTTTCTTTCTTTAATTCCCTTTTTTTTAAGACGGAACCTTCTGTAAAGATATCAGGAACGTTATGAATTGGCGTTTTCTCAGCATGTTCTAAAGAGAGTGACCTTCTTAAAACATTTCCTTTCGTCAACCTGCTTCGTTGTACTAACTAGCAAAGATCCTCCTTGTATCATGAATTTCTCCCTGAATCATTATCCTCAGGGAAAGTTAGTCACTTTCAATCTCCCCTTCTTTGTGGGCCGATTTTCTAGAATAACTACTTGGTTACGGATGATGAATAGTATAGTGTTGTTTCTTATTGGAAAATGATGAAATCGGATCTTAGAATGTGTCGAATATGACAAATGGAGCGCCACCTAGTGCGGGGAACATGATTAAAAAATACTATACCCAAACTCAGAGAGAAGATTGATATGTTATATGACTACCACGGTATGATCCGTGGGAGTCCTTGAAGAGGCGCGATAGCTCAGTCGGTAGAGCAGTGGTCTCGTAATCCGGTGACCCGGGTTCGAAACCAGGTCGATGCGCTGGTGCCCCTTGGTAAGGCATTAATCCTCATTAATACCAGACCCCTCGGTCTTCTGGTTGCTTACAAACATTGTATGTATGCTTTCTTAGCAGTCAGGTAAACTAACCACTACCACTGGTTAATTCACTCGACTCTCGACCGAAAGCTAAATTGAAGGTTCGAGTCTCTGCCCTCAAGAGATCCTTAAATCAAGGCATTTTGTCATTGTCTACCTCGACTATAGCGTCAAGTGTATATCAGGTTGAATTTGATCCCTTAAAACAAATGGAATGCGCAGTGTTGAAGACTTGCTGGGGCTAGTCGAAACCCACTCTGGAGCGCACGTGAACGTTTTCGTTATATCCTAATAAATGCGATATGTGCTGTTCGAAACGGAATAAAAAAAAGTTTGCCGAGCGATTGTAAGGTTTTAGTTCAAGCACACGAAGGATAAGAAGCATGAATTATAATAGATCAGTTCTGATCGGTTCATTATGTCCATTTCAACCCCCCCCCCCCAGATAAGCAAACATTTTGCCAAGGTAAGCAAAAACATGAATATATTAATGATCGCCATGGACTATTCGATTATTTACAGAGGGGTGCAATTATGCACCACATCAAAGATATGGAAAATGTTCTTGTATTTTATTTTTAGCAAAGCAATCTGACATACAAATTCACTACCAAGTGTCGTCTAATCCGCCGATTGTCAGGTTGCTGGGGCGATATACCTTTGAACATGAAAATAAGAGAAATGGCTGGATTGCTCTATAAATATAAAGAGGTCTAATGAATGTGACAAATTATACAAAAAGAACAAACAAATAAAATGCTTCAAATATACAGAACATTTGCTTGCTATTTAGGCAATGTTAAGCTTGAAATCGCAATTCTCTTCATATCATCTTTTAGTTTTAGTAAAAAGTAACTAAAGAAAAGTCAATAAGATGCAAGGGAGAGAGAGATGGGAAAAGAAAGAAAGGGGGAGAGAGAGAGAGAGAGAGAGATAAACAAAAGAGGGAGAAAGAGAGAGAGAATCGCAACTGTTTGTGAAAACTTCCCAGAGAAGTCATCTTCGTATTACGTAATTCGCCATGGTCATGTGCGCACATTTCAATAGGTAACGCGCAAGCTAATGAAATTGGCTTGGGTTGCTTGTTTCGAAAGAAGTTGCTACCGTGCTAGACAGAGAGAAAGAGAGAGAGAGAGGAGAGAGAACACTATCACAACTGTTTGTGAAAACTGCCCAGAGAAATCATCTTCGTATTACGTAATTCGCCAAGGCCATGTTTGCACATTTAAATAGTTAGCGCGCAGGCTATTGAAATTAATTTGGGAATTGTTTTTTTCGAAAGTAGTTGCAACCATGCTAGACAGGGAGAGTGATAGAGAGACAGACATAGACAGAGACAGGCAGACAGACAGACACAGGCAGACAGACAGAGACAGAGAGAGAGCGCGCGATAGAGAGAGAGAGAGAGAGAGAGGCAGAGACAGACAGACCTAGAGAGACATAGAGACAGAGAAAGAGAGAGAGAGAAAATAGGACGAGACTGGAGAGAGAGGAATACGGAGGCAAATGATGCACAATCCAATTCAAGACGCATCACGATGAATAGATAAGACGTGGCGGTGACAGGCAGGATTTGGGCGCAGGTTTTGTAATGAGGTGGACCGTGCCGGCGATGACAAGCTGTTGATTATCTTCAACGTAACTGAGATTTATAGAAACAGACATGGATTACCATCCTATACCAAATATAAATATCCCCGACGTGCGATGAACGCCAAAGCGTTTGGGGATGGGGGACGGAATCGAGAAGAAGAAAAAAAACGAACGCCCTGGGCGATGGTTATCGACGCAGGCCCAAGGCCAAAGTCGAGGAATTTTGACGACATTTCCCCGCCTAAAACCATGAATAAGCTTTCATTAGGCCTTTTTCATCAGCTTGCGTTTGCCAAATGACCCGTTATTTTCAGACTCGGGATATTATCCCGAAGCTCGAAATTTTGTCCTCACCAGACCAATACGCTCATCAAAAACTAGCTCAGACGGGCGCAAATTAGCCTGCTATTTCCCAAATAGCGGAATATTTTGGAAACAAGACCAAGATTCCCGGATATTTTCTCTACTAAATATCCCGCTAATTGCAACTACGTGCTGGTGAAAACGCAAATTAACTGGATAATTTGCGGTCGGGATAGTTGAAATAGCGGGTTATTTGGCAAACTCGAGCTGATGAAAACAGGCCTATTGGCCCATAGTTTTAATGGAGACCTTGGTACTAGTATAAGCTTATGCCAGGGCACGTATTAAATCAAAATTCCATTGCGGGGTTTTGTCCATTTAAAATTAATGAGAAAGTTGATGATCGACTATGTTGGCAATTTCTCAATCCGTGATGGTATTCATTGCGTGTGGAAAAGAGGATTGGGTTTGTGCACTTTAATTAAAAGAGAGGAGACCGTGATTCCCTTTGTAATCTGTGTAATCAAATCCACTGCACAGTTTCATCAAAAAGCCTCGAAACAAGTATCCGAGTAATAATTCGATTTTTGAGGATCCATAGAAGGAATTAAGCTTCATGGCATTCAATGAATATCGAATCATACCGAGTTATATTTTACGGTGGATATGCTAGCTGTTAACATTTTGATAGCTTATTAACCTACTCAAGTGGTGAGAGCCGACGTAATCTTCGAATTTCCCCCTCAATGTGTTTTTCTGAAGCTTTCTTTCCCTTTTCACTATGGTTCTACCTAGACGGAGCACGGGCATTCGAGAAGGAAAAAAAACTAAAACTTGCGACCTTCTTTGCTTTCGGAAGTTTGGAACTGCCATCGAGCATCGACGGGCAAGGACGATCCGCCTCAGCTCAGGCCTGGAAAAATAAGTCACGTGACAGGAATGCCCCCTCATCGTCATGACTGATCGGATCAACGGGCTAATCCTTTATCCCCTTTCCGCTCATGATCCCTTTGTGCCCATTCATCACCCCCGTGATGTTCACTCTACGTCTCAAGAAGATAACATTTATGCTTAGGGTATAAAGGGTGATATCTAACTAGGGCACTAAGTTTTAAAGGGACTCGGTAACATTGTTCATAATTATGAGAGAAAATGGTGCTAAGGTAGTGACTTCAATGCTAGATGTATACAATTAAAGTAAATTTGAAAGTTTGGGTGAAAACAGACCATTATCAATGATAACAATTGGGGAAAACTGTTTTTATGTGAATGTGTATCGTCACAAAGCAATGAATTGGCTTTCTGTACCATTCCAAACATTTAAGTGTTACAACTTTTTTAAGCCTGTGTTATGTCTTGATTTCATTGAAAAACGGTTGGGGTAATTCAAAAACAAGTTGGGAGAATTTAATGTAAGAGGGAGTTACACATTGACGCCTTCAAAGAAAACCATAAATATCTTTGTGGTTTGAGAATCTGTTAAGGATTTGTTTGCATGTTAGACGATATACATACAAGGAATATAATAAGTGACATTTCATACAAAAATTACGTAGTTTTTTTTTTCATCAACCCTTCAACGATGTTACCGGTTCACTGGTACTAATGAAACCCTGTGTAATGAACAAGATATTGCAAATGCATTTAATGACTTCTTTGTTAATGTTGGTCCAAATTTGGCGAATGCCATACCAAACACAAATCGTAATACAGAGAAAGTTTTAGACGATGGTGTAGACAAATCTTTCTTCTGGAAACCAGTTACTGAGACTGAGGTTAACAACCATTTAATAGCCTTGAATGTAAAGAAAGCTAGTGGGTATGATAATATGCCAATCAAGCTGATAAAAGATGCTGTGCACTATGTAACTTCTCCCCTTACATTTATTTTCAATCTGTCTTTCACCTCTGGTAAATTCCCAGATGCCTTTAAAATAGCAAAAGTGACACCTGTTTATAAGAAAGGACCTAAAGATGAAGCAGGAAATTATAGACCTATTTCAGTATTACCTGTTCTTGGGAAGGTTTTTGAAAAAATTGTAAATAATAGGCTTCTTGACTTTCTTGAAAAAATCATGTATTATATGAGCACCAGTATGGCTTCCGTAAAAAATACAGTACAAAATTGTCAATGATAAATTTAGTTAACACTTTGAGGAATTCAATGGATGAGGGAAGAATCACACTTGGGATATTTGTAGACTTTAAGAAAGCATTTGATACAATTAATCATGATATTTTATACAGCAAACTTTCACACTATGGAATACGAGGAATAGCATTACAGTGGTTTAAGGACTATTTTTATAGAAGATTTCAATTTGTACAGTACGGAAATGTAACATCTCCCATGCTGCCTTTAACATGTGGTGTACCGCAAGGCTCTGTCCTAGGCCCAACGCTTTTCCTACTTTATATTAATGATATGCCATTTGCTACACGTTACTTTAACTTTCGACTCTTTGCGGATGACTCAAACTTATTCCATACATTTCCTGAAGGGCAAAAAGAAATTGATATGACTGAAGTGAACACAAATCTTCAAATTGTTTCAGACTGGTGTAATGCTAATAAACTGACAATTAATTTACAAAAGACGAGTTATATGCTAATAAGAAACCAGAGACGGCAGATTAATGTTCAAGGGCAACTGGCTATATCAGAAGCTGAAATAATAGAAGTTGATTCTTCGCTCTTTGTTTGGATAAAGATTGATAAACACTTGACTTGGAAACCCCACATACAAATGGTTAATAAATGCATCAGACAAAAAGTAGGAATCCTCTTCCGCTTACGGCATTTTGTGCCTAGAAATATCCTAGTGTTGTTGTATAAAACCTTTATTCAACCTCATATATCATACGGAATTGAAGTGTGGGGGAGCACTTACAAGTCTCACTTAAATTGCATACTGTATACACAGAAGATGGCCATACGGACAATCACATTTAGCCATTTTATGAGTCGTTCGGCACCATTGTTTTACGAATTGAAAATCTTAGATATTAACAAGTTCTATGAGTTGTCTCTATGTACATTTATGTATGACCTAGTACATAATAATTTACCTCACTGTTTGACGGATTATTGTGATAAAATTGAGCATAGATACAATACAAGAAAAAGAGAAAAGGGCCATCTACGTATACCACTGTATAAAACAACACAAGGCAAATTTTCAGTAACTTGTGTAGGAACCCGATTATGGAATGAACTTCCCGATGAAATCAAAAACAAAGGGTCTAGAAACACTTTTCGTAAACATCTCAACGATTACTTGATGAATAAGTGATTGAATTATGCAAGTACACATGTATATATTGTAAATAATCTCCATATTACATTTTTGTTGTTTTTTTTTGTCAAAAAATGCAATTTTTTGTATAAATAATCTGTAGATACATGTATCTATGACTTTTTAACCTGGTATATCCTCTTTATAATTATATTTGGAGTGTAGAAATTGTGCTACGGTATTACTCAACATGTATACTTCTACTGTCAAGTTTTATTTTTTGATAATGATATATTTATTTTTGCCAAGTGTGTGCTAAGAACAGGGGCCAGACTCGACTAGCACATGTGCTATTATTTGGCTCCTTTCATCACCTTCTATATTCTATGAGAAAAGACATATGTCTAGCATATCAATACTTTGTTAGGTTTTTCTTTAATATGATCTATAATATTCATTTATGAACATGTACCATTCACGATGTATTCAAATGTTTAATCACTGATGTTATTGATGATGAATAAATAAAATCAAATCAAATCAAATCAAACTTAAAGGGGGGAGGGTGATTAACCGAGGCCCCGCTGGACAATATTTTCTTAAGTTCCTCGTCAATCCTTAATCTCTATTTGTCCATTCCATTTTTTTCTCCTCCTCTGTTC
>JAVYIG010013604.1:0-46265 GCA_035222895.1 Strongylocentrotus droebachiensis
TCACTCTTACACAAATGCTTGAACTGAGTAGAACATTTGAAGCATCGCGGATGCACATGGCTCAACTAGCACAGGTACAGACACATATTCAGCCTGCATCGATTGATGTAGTTCGACGGAAGACTAACACTAGTAACAAGTGTCCTAATTGTGGTGGCAATCATGCTCGCAGTCCACGGGAAGCATGTCCAGCTTATGGCACCAAGTGTAACAGCTGTGTAAAGTTGAATCACTGGAGGAGTGTTTGTCGATCTCCAGCTCCAAGTACCCAGTGGTCTGGGAGATCTCCAGCTTCAAGTACCCAGAAGTGGAAGCAGAAAGCTAAATACGCTACGCCACATCGTGGAGGCAAGCATGTGCACTCCATCCACAGCACTAACAATATTGAGGAAGCAGCAGCGGTTCCACTACTGAATGACGCAGTTGATATCCTGTCCTTCAATCGAATTATTGTGTCAGGTATCAGTGCTGTGCAGGTGGACGACAGGGACGACCTAACAATAGCGTATGTGGAGGTCAGACGGGATGAGAGAACAATAATGAAACTTCGTTCAAAGGTTGACTCCGGTGCGGAGGGCAACACGCTTCCTCTCCGAATGTTTCGTGGGATGTATCCTGGCCATCTCACTAAGGATGGAGTTCCTCACCCTCAATCAGTGCATAATTCAAGTGCACGGCTGTTCGCTTACAACGAAACGCCAGTGATGCACTATGGTTCGGTGAGACTCCCCTGTCGTTTCAATAACTCAACTTGGCTTTATGCTAGGTTCTACATAGTAGAGTCCAGGGGTCCTGCGATCATAGGATGTGACACAGGATTGGAACTGAAGCTGCTTACTCTACACACACGCATCAACGAGATCAAGCATTCAGCACAGATATGCTCTACTGATGACCTGGTAAGGCAGTATCCAGACCAGTTTGACAAAATTGGCAACTTCCCAGGAGAATATCATATTGTTCTTGATCCAGACGTTCAGCCTGTTGTCCATGCTCCTAGACGGTGCCCAATCCACCTACGAGATGAACTGAAGCTTGAGTTTGATGACATGGAAGGTAATGGCGTAATCACTAAAGTCATTGAGCCTTCAGCATGGGTCAGCAGCATCGCCGTTTCTCGAAAGTCGAATGGCAAACTCCGGGTCTGCTTGAATCCAAGGATCTCAACCGAGCTATTCGACGTTGCCATTATCGCACTATCACGACAGATGAGGTGATACACAAGCTATCAGGTGCTCGACACTTCAGCAAACTCGATGCCAAGAACGGTTATTGGTCTATCAAGCTCGACCATGACAGTTCACTTCTAACTACCTTCAACAGTCCCTTTGGACGGTACAGATATCTCAGGATGCCTTTCGGTCTAGCAATGTCTCAGGATGTATTCCAGCAGCGAATGGACGAAATCCTCGAAGGTTGCCCCGGCACAATAGGGATCGCTGACGATATTGTTGTGTTCGGCAAGAGTGAAGCAGAGCACGATCAGAATCTGAACCACCTCATGTCCAAAGCTGTGAAGTACGGTTTGCAGTTCAACAGTGGCAAGTGCAGCATAAAGGTCAACCAGATTTCCTTCTTCGGTATGATCTATGATGCAGATGGCGTCCATCCGGATCCTCACAAGGTCGAGGCAATCAAGTCAATGTCTCCACCTGAGAACAAGAGCCAGCTTCGTGAGTTCCTTGGTATGATAACCTACCTTAGCCCATTCATACCACATCTTTCAGCCCAGACTGCAAGCCTACGTGGTCTTTTGAAGCAGGACGCTGAATTTCAATGGACTCCAACGCACCAGACTGCCTTCAATGATTTACGTGACAAGGTATGTCACGATGCAACTCGTGCGTATTTCGACGTTAACGATTGCCTACGGTACTGCAGGTAGATGCTTCTCTGCAGGGCTTGGGAGCGTCTCTACTGCAGGATGGAAAGGGTATCGCGTTTGCATCAAAGGCCCTCAGTGATGCAGAGACGAGATACGCCAACATAGAGCGAGAGCTGCTTGCAGTGGTCTTCGGCTGTGAACGATTCCACATCTTCCTGTACGGGAAAAGTTTCATTGTTGAGACGGACCACAAGCCCCTGGAGATGATCCAGCATAAGCACCTGGCAGCAGCTCCACCTAGACTCCATCGTATGCTCCTTCGTCTACAGCCATACAAGCTGACAATTGTCTACAAGCCTGGTAAGGATGTACCAGTAGCTGACTGCCTATCCAGACGTCCTCTTGGTCCTCCAGAACACATCCACCTTGACCTGCAAATCAACTTTGTACAGTTTGCTCCAGACCGTTTGAGTCAGTTGAAGGAGGAAACAGCCAATAATGCAGAGTTTGCAGCACTACAGAAGGTGATTGTGGAAGGGTGGCCAGAGAAGAGACGTGAGGTACCACGGCAGCTGCAGAGATACTGGGCCTTTCGAGATCAACTTGCAGTTGAGGGTGGACTGATCCTGAATGGTGAACGAATCCTTATTCCACACTCCATGAGGGAGTACATACTGAGCAAGCTTCACGAAGGTCATCAAGGTATCGAGAAGACACGACTTCGGGCTAAGGCTTCTGTGTACTAGGAATCAATCAATGACGATATCGAGGTCCTGGTGAAAGGCTGCTCAGTCTGCCAAGAGTACAAGCTAGCCCTCGCAGCCCCATGAGACTCTTCTCCAGCACGAGATACCTACACGTTCCTGGCAAGTCTTAGGTACAGACTTGTTTCACTTTGTAGGGAACAATTACCTCATCATTGCAGATTACTTCTCAAAGTTCCCTTTCATCCGGAAAATGCCTCAAGAGTGTACCAGTGCTGCAGTAGTCAATGCGACCCGTCAGGTGTTCGCAGAACAAGGAGTTCCAGAAAGAATAGTTAGCGACAACGGAAGACATTTTGACTCCTCAACATACAGAGAATTTGCTACACAGTGGGGATTCAGCCATGTTACATCCTCTCCCCACTACCCAAGGTCAAATGGCTTCATTGAGCGAATGATTCGAACTGTCAAGAATACGCTCAAGAAAGCTAAAGCGAGTGGTATCGACCCCAACATGGCTCTACTATGTATCCGTGCCACTCCCACTGACAGCCACATACCAAGCCCAGCTGAGCTTCTTTACGGGAGGAAGATGAAGGACAACTTACCAACTCGAATCCGCAACAACTCCCCAGGTCGTGATGATGTTAACCATCGCATGCAGCTTCGACAGCAGAGCCAGAAGTATCATCACGACAAATCAGCCCATGACCTAGCACCACTCTCACCTGGACAGATTGTGAGAGTCCAAGACCAGACATCACGTCACTGGATAACAGCTACTGTTCGTGAGCAATGCCATGAGCCTAGGTCATACCTCGTCGAGACGCCTAATGGAAGGGTGCTACGCAGAAACCGGCAACACCTCGCTGATATTGAGCCCAGGCGTATCCATCATGATGAGGAGGTAACCAAGACACCCGATCCTCATACACGCGCGAAGAGATGACGCTTGATCCAACGCCCGACATCGGAGGTCCTCCTGCCCCAACCCCTGCCCCAAACCTGGTCCAATCCCCAACCACCAGCAGACCACCCGCAGTGGCCGGGTAATCAAGAAGCCAGAGAAATTGACTTATTGATAGGACTTCATCTTTGGATATTTCAACTTTGGACATTATGGACTCAGTTTATTATTCTGTAGGGGGGATGTAATATGTGATCTTATACATTGACTCAATGCTACATGATATACACACATACACACAAGTACAGTTAATGTACACTGTGGTGTATGGGCTCTTCTATACACAATATCACCAGTCATGCTGGACTGCAACCTAACTCTGATGTTTCTCTATGTGTCTTCATTTGAGTACTAACCATACAGCTAAACAACCCCACATTATTACATTATTATCTGAATTCAGTTCCCCCTTGACGTTTCATTAAATTATTAGAGAAAGAAGACGATTCGTTGTATCATTCTCGACTCTTAATCCTCTTTCTTCCTACAGTTCTCTTCCTTTCTTTTCCCCCCCAGAAATTAACCTCTGTGACCTTTGACCTACTTACCTTAAATCTAATGAGACTGTCTCAGTAATTCTTATGTTGATACATACTATCACTAAGTTCGAGGCTAATACCTCTAGTGGTTCTTAAGATATCGCAATATCAAGGCTAAAACGTGTAATTTCAAAATTTGACCTCTGTGACCTTTGACCTTAGTATCCAAAATCTTATTAGATCATCTTCCTATGTTGATACATGCCAGCACCAAGGTTGAGCCTCATATCTCTAGTGGTTCTTGAAATATCGCAATAACAGGCTAATAGTTGGAATTTCAGAAGTTGACTTCAGTGACCTTTGACCCAGTTACTCCATAATGAAAATTGAATATGGTCTGCATCATTGCTTATGAAAATCTTTTTCCACAGAATATTTTCCAATTTTGTTCACAATCTCCCACAACGTTCTATTAACCCCATGTGGACCAGTCTATGATTTTAATGTACAGTGACCTTTGGCCTCTAACCTTTGAACTACCTTTTCATATTCATATGGTTGTTCTAAAAATTATGAGATTACAGAAGCACACATTCTCTAACCTGGTTGTAAACGTCGACCAGTGTGAGATGATCACCGCCCGGAGTGAAGAAGTTTACCCTAGCATTATCGGCATGGACTATCTTATCTTTTGGTGGGTAGAAGACGGAATTGTTGACCGACAGCATAGCGGTGATGCTGATAATCTCTTCTGAACACTTGTACCTGAATAAACTGGGGGTAATAGTGGGGGGGGGGGGGCTGAGATAGAACTTAAGGAGGGAGAGCGAGAGAGCTTGACAGAAATAGAAAAGATAGAAATGTACTTTTGTATCCATTTTCTTTCTTTTTTCTTCTGAGTCTTAAAGGCCCACTGTACTAGCTACTTGTAGCTACTTGCTCCCTCTGTATATAAAACTTCCCAAATCGGTGCCTGTTGGTTCCCCATAATCCTCTATTTATTATGTTATTTGAGAGCTGAGTTGATGAGATAGCCACCTGTCAGTGACCTCGCTTTGTGGTCTAATCCCTCCTGGTCAAACTAGTGCAGATAAGCTTTAAATCAGAAAAGTAACAGCTAGGCAGCAAAGGGAATAAATGAGATGAGATGAGCATGTTTTGATACCTTATTAATTTGTGACACTGGCAGGTCACGAATTGCCCCCGGAAGCTCAGGATTTTGGGCAATGCATTACGGTCAGATGAGCATATTTTTATACCTTATTTGTGACACTGGCAGGTCACGAATTGGCGTGGGGTCCAGGAGGCTCAGGGGTGTTAGGCAATAGATTACGGTCAGATGAGCATCCAGGGGTCCGCCTTAGGGCAATGGTTGGTTCAGGGGGCAGAGCCACGGAAGCTCAGGGCTTTAGGCATTTAATTACGTCAGATAAGCATAATTATACCTAATATGTGACACTGGCAGGTCACTAATTGGCGTTGGGTCTAGGGGGCGGGGCCCCCAGAAGCTCAGGGGTTTTAGGCATTTATAACGGTCAGACAAGCATACAGGGGCCCGCCTCAAGGCTCCTGGTGGGGTCGAGGGGGCGGAGCCCCGGAAACTTAAGGGTTTTAGGCATATATTTACGGTCAGATGAAAATATTTTGATACCTTAGTTGTGACACTGGCAGGACACAAATTTGTGTTGGGTCCAGGGGGTAAAGCACCAAGAAGCTTAGGGCTTTTATACATTAAATTATCGTCAGATGAGCATGTTTTGATACCTTATTAATTTGTGACACTGGCAGGTCACGAATTGGCGTGGGGTCCAGGCAGGCGCGGATCCAGGGGGGGCCGAGCGGGCCTTGGCCCCCCCCCCCCCCTCCGGCAAAAAAAAAAAAAAAAAAAAAAAAGAGAGAAGAAAGGAAAAGAAGGGAAAGGGAAAGAGGAGAGAAAGGGAAAGAAAGAAGAGGAAGAAGAAAAGAAAAGGGGGAAGATGGAGATCGGGGCGAAAGGGCCTTGCCTCCCAGGCTGTTGCCCCCCCCCCCCAATCAAAAAAATAATAGAGAAGGAAGGAAAGGAAAAGCAAAAAGGAAAATAGGAGATACTGGCGTACTGATAGAGGGGGGGGGGGGGGGTGGGGGCTTGGGGGAAATCAAATTCAAACGTGTTTTATTTCTAATTCCATAATTGTGGATTACAAATAATGCTGAAATTACATAATTTCCGAGATTTCTCCTCACTTTTTAGTAAATTATACTTTTTTATGCGTTTGTTGGAAAATGACAAATTCCTAAATTTACAGCCAGGCAAGAAATATGATTCTTGAGATTCCTACATGTCAGGGCCCGAGGAACGGCGGGAATCGGGAGCCTCGAGCCCCCCCCCCCCCCCCCCCCACACTTTAACAAAAAAAGTATATTAAAGAGAAATAAAAAAAAGAAAGAGAGCAAGAAAGAAAGAATAGTTAACTGCCAGTGTTAACAAATAAAGAGGCATCAAAATATGATCATCTGACCGTGATTAAATGCCTAAAACCCCTAAGCTTCCGGGGGATCTACCCCCTGGATTCCACCTAGGGCCCTAAGGTGGGCCCTTCGATGCTCATCTGACGGTTATTTAATGCCTAAAAAACCCTGATTTTGGGGGGCTCCGCCCCCTGGATCCCACGCCAAATAGTGTCCTGCCAGTGACACAAAATAATAAGGATTATAACAAAATGCTCATCTGAAGGTAAATAAACGCCTAAAACCCCTGAACTTCCGGGGCTCTGCCCCCTGGATTCCACCTTGGGCCCTAAGACGGGCCCTTCGATGCTCAGTTGACGGTAATTTAATGCCTAAAACCCCTGATTTTGGGGGGCTTTGTCCCCTTGACCCCACGCCTAAGTGTTCTGCCAGTGTGACAAAATAATAAGGATTATAAAAAATGCTCATCTGACCGTAATTAAACGCCTAAAAACCCCGAGCTTCCGGGGGCTCCACCGCCTCGACCCCACCAGGGGCCCTAAGGCGGGCCCCTGAATGCTTGTCTGACCGTAATTTATTGCCTTAAACGTCTGAGCTTCTGGGGTCGGACAAGGTATCAAAATGTGTTAATCTGACCGCAGGCGCGTAGCCAGGGGGGCGGTGGGGGTGGTACCCAAACAATCACCGCCCCCCCCCCCCCTAAAAAAAGAAAGAGGAGAGAAAAGGAAGAGGACGTAGAAAGAAAAAGGAGCAGACAAAGAACATCTTTAAAATTCAGACAAAGATTAGTGTAGAGAACGGTACAACGCATCGTCTTCTTTCTCTAATAATTTAATGAAACGTAAAAGCTTCCGCGCTTCGCGCAGGAGGGGGGGGGGGAGGGGGTGGGACTGAATTTAGACAAGAATTAAGAGTCGAGAACGGTAGAACGAATTGTCTTCTTTCTCTAATGATTTAATGAATCGTAAAAGCTTCCGCGCTACGCGCGGGAGGGGGGGGGGGGGGGGGTTGGGACTACATTTAGACAAGAATTAAGAGTCGAGAACGGTACAACGAATCGTCTTCTTTCACTAATGATTTAATGAATCGTAAAAGGGAGGGGCCCGGGGGGGAAAATGAATTCAGACTATGATTATTTTCGAGAACGGTACAACGAATTGTCTTCTTTCTCTAATGATTTAATGAATTGTAAAAGCTTCCGCGCTTCGCGCGGGAGGGGGTAACCTGTATTCAGACGAGGATTAAGAGTCGTGAACTATACAACGAATCGTCTTCTTTCTCTAATGATTTAATGAATCGTAAAAGCTTCCGCGCTTCGCGCAGGAGGGGCCGGGGGGGGGGGGCGGTGAAAATGAATTCAGACGAGGATTATTTTCGAGAACGGTACAACGAATAGTCTTCTTTCTCTAATGATTTAATGAATCGTAAAAGCTTCCGCGCTTCGCGCGGGAGGGGGAAAACTAAATTCAGACGAGGATTAAGAGTTGAGAAATGTACAACGAATCGTCTTGTTTCTCTAATGATTTAATGAATCGTAAAAGCTTCCGTGCTTCGCGCGGGAGGGGGAAAACTGAATTCAGACGAGGATTAAGAGTCGAGAAATGTACAACGAATCGTCTTGTTTCTTTAATGATTTAATGAAACGTAAAAGCTTCCGCGCTTCGCGCGGGAGGTGGGAACCTGTTTTCAGACGAGGATTAAGAGTCGAGAACTGTACAACGAATCGTCTTGTTTCTCTAATTATTTAATGAAACGTAAAAGTTTCCGCGCTTCGCGCGGGGGGTGAACCTGAATTCAGACGAGGATTATTTCCGAGAACGGTACTATGAATCGTCTTCTTTCTCTAATAATTTAATGAAACGTCAAAGCTATCGCGTTTCGAGGAGGAGGGAGGGGGGAAACTCGCCCCTCCCTGCACCCACCCCCCCCCCCCGCATTACGTCACTGCTGGTCACCATTACGTTCCAATTTTTGGCTCGCATAATTTCAAATTTGGGCCCCCCCCCCCTAAGAAATCCTGGATCCGCGCCTGGGTCCAGGGGGCCCCGGAAGCTCAGGGGTTTTGGGCAATAAATTACGGTCAGATGAGCATATTTTGATACCTTATTTGTGACACTAGTAGGACACAAATTGAATTTGGTCTAGGGGGCGGAGCCCCGAGAAGCTCAGGGATTTTATACATTAAATTATCGTCAGATGAGCATATTTTGATACCTTATACATTTGTGACACTGGCAGGACACAAATTGTCCCGGGGTCCAGGGGGAGGAACCCCCAAAAGGTCAGGGGTCTTATAAATCAAATTACCGTCAGATGAGCATGTTTTGATACCTTATTAATTTGTGACACTGGCAGGTCATGAATTGCCCCCGGAAGCTCAGGGGTTTTGGGCAATAAATTACGGTCAGATGAGCATATTTTGATACCTTATTTGTGACACTGGTAGGACACAAATTGAATTTGGTCCAGGGGGTGGAGCCCCCAGAAGCTCAGGGGTTTTATACATTAAATTATCGTCAGATGAGCATATTTGTATACCTTATTTGTGACACTGCATGGCAGGTCACGAATTGGCGTGGGGTCCAGGGGGCGAAGCCCCGGGAGCTCAGGGGTTTTGGGCAATACATTACGGTCACATGAGCATATTTTGATACCTTATTTGTGACACTGGTAGGACACAAATTGAATTTGGTCTAGGGGGCAGAGCCCCCAGAAGCTCAGGGATTTTATACATTAAATTATCGTCAGATGAGCATATTTTGATACCTTATACATTTGTGACACTGGCAGGACACAAATTGTCCCGGGGTCCAGGGGGAGGAACCCCCAAAAGGTCAGGGGTCTTATAAATCAAATTACCGTCAGATGAGCATGTTTTGATACCTTATTAATTTGTGACACTGGCAGGTCATGAATTGCCCCCGGAAGCTCAGGGGTTTTGGGCAATAAATTACGGTCAGATGAGCATATTTTGATACCTTATTTGTGACACTGGTAGGACACAAATTGAATTTGGTCCAGGGGGTGGAGCCCCCAGAAGCTCAGGGGTTTTATACATTAAATTATCGTCAGATGAGCATATTTGTATACCTTATTTGTGACACTGCATGGCAGGTCACGAATTGGCGTGGGGTCCAGGGGGCGAAGCCCCGGGAGCTCAGGGGTTTTGGGCAATACATTACGGTCACATGAGCATATTTTGATACCTTATTTGTGACACTGGTAGGACACAAATTGAATTTGGTCTAGGGGGCAGAGCCCCCAGAAGCTCAGGGGTTTTATACATTAAATTATCATCAGATGAGTATATTTTTATACCTTATTTGTGACACTGGCAGGTCACGAATTGGCACGGAGTCCAGGAGGCTCAGGGGTGTTAGGCAATAGATTACGGTCAGATGAGCATACAGGGGTCCGCCTTAGAGCAATGGTTGGTTCAGGGGGCAGACCCCCGGAAGCTCAGGGCTTTAGGCATTTAATTACCTTTTATGTGGCACTGGCAGGTCACTAATTGGCCTGGGGTCTAGGGGTCGGGGCCCCCAGAAGCTCAGGGGTTTTAGGCATTTATAACGGTCAGACAAGCATACAGGGGCCTGAATTTGGGCCCTAGGTAAAATCCAGGGGGCAGAGCCCCCGGAAGCTCACGGGTTCTAAGGCATTTAATCACGGTCAGATGAGCACAAAAATTTGTTTTGGCCCCTGAAATTGGAAAAGTACGTCATCAGATATTTCTTTCAGTGGCTTGGGAGGGGGGGGGGGGGGAGGTGGAGGAACACTTTTTCCCCCCTTATTTTTGTTTGCCGGGGGGGGGGGGGGGGCTGCGGGATCCGCCACTGCCATCATGCCCAGTGGTGGATTGGGAAGGGGGCACAACCAATCCATGCACCCTGTTTTAATTCCCTTTGGCATACCTTAAGTATGTACATGACAACAAAATTGCCCTCTTAATTGGGCAAACTTTTAAAACTGCCCCCTCTTTATTTTACAATTGCCTGGATCCATCCTTGTTTATGGTCCCCGCACACACACACACACACACACACACAGAGCACAGTGAGAGGGAACATAAGGCAGTTCGTACGGTTTCGAGAGTGGTCTCCGACCAAGTCGCTCTGCTGAATAAAATTAGCCGATGTGACGAGTTATGCCTAGGTCACACATAAATCGGGCCCCGTACGATTTTCCCTACCCGGCGGGTTGCCGTGGATTTAGAGACCGTACGGGAACCTTCGGATTTTCATTTCTACGGCATATGTGGTGACATATTCTGCGGTGCCCGGGAGGTGCTCGGTGAAAATTGGTCGAGTGAAATGCAAAGCGCCTCTTATGGGGCTTTCACATATACACTCCGGGGCCCGTACGGCGAGTAAAAACAGACTTTTTGGGAATTTTCGGCCGGTGTCCGGCCGGCTACCGTAAAGATCCTACGGGCGCCGGGACAGTTTTTGAAGCCGTACGGGCGCCGTGGTGCTGAGTCGGCTGCTCCCAATTCTCCCGGCGTTTTTATCTGACCATTAGGTCGTAGAGAGCCCGTGAAGGGCCCGCAGGGCACCTTACGGGTTCCGTGCGAGCTCCGGACGGTGTCCGGACGGGCTCCTCACGATTTTTGGGGGTCAATTCTCATGAAAAATCTTTACGGGAACCTTGAGGTGCGGATTTCAGAGGACACATAGTTCAGTGCACCGCACGGGACCCGGCCGGGCGCCTTAAGGACCCCGGCCGGTCACAGGCAGGGCACCTTGAGGACCCCGGCCGGGTCCCGGCAGGGCATCTTCCGGGAGCCACGAGTGCACCTGCTTATCGGACGGAGCACGTAAGCTTACCGGCCGGCATCCTTACGGGCGCCTTGCATTTCACTCGACCAATTTTCACTGGGCACCTCCCGGGCGCCGCAGAATATGTGACCACACATGCCGTAGAAAAGAAAATCGGAAGGTTCCCGTACGGTCTCTAAATCCACGGCAAGCCGCCGGGTAGGGAAAATCGTACGGGGCCCGGTTTATATGTGACCTAGGCATAAGGGTGCCGGTCGGTAAGCTTACGAGCTCCGTCCGATGAGCAGGTGCACCTATGGCTCTCGGAAGGTGCCCTGCCGCGGCCCGGCCGGGGTCCTCAAGGCGACCGGGCGGGTGCCGTGCGGTGAACTGAACTATGTGTCCACATTTGCACCTCCTGTATTTAAAGCTGCGTTGTACATTTTGAGATGCCGCCGTGAGGGGACCGCACGGGCAATATTCATTTCCAATGGCCCCCAGACGGCAGTCGCCCGGTGCATATCACCGGGGCTCTTGAGGGGCCTCGAGGAAGCCGTAGGGTACACGTACGGCACCCTTGAGCACCGCAAGGCGCCCGTAAAGATTTTTCATGAGAATTTACCCAACAAAATCGTGAGGGGCCCGTCCGGGCACCGTCCGGAGACCGCACGGAACCCGGACTCTTTACGGGCTTTCTACGGCCTAACGGTCAGATAAAAACGCCGGGAGAATTGGGAGCAGCCAACTCAGCACCACGGCGCCCATACGGCTTAAAAAACTGTCGACGCCCGTCGGAACTTTACGGCGGCGGCCGGACACCGGCCGAAAATTTCCCAAATGTCTGTTTTTACTCGCCGTACGGGCCCTGGAGTGTATATGTGAAAGCCCCATTAGTCGTACAGAAAAAATTACCGGGTAGCTTGGCAAATACTGGTAACGCCATCTACGTCTTCTTTTGGACAACTGTAAACGAATAGATTAAGTCTGCTGTAGACACATTATCTCCCAATCAATCAAATTATGAGAGTCAAGTATATAATGCTTTTATTATCTCATGCAACAATGTCATTACGGTGATAGATTTCAACGTATACCGACATAGGAAAGAAGAGAGGTAAAACCCCAAAACTCGGACCGGATGTCCCCCGGTTCAGGATATGCTACACCTCGCAAATCGAAAGCAAAAATCCTACAATAAATTATGTGGGTGTACATTACAGCAGGGGCGGATGCAGCAAAGTGGGGGGGGGGGGGGGGGGGCAAGAAATATGTAGAGAATACAATCATGACAATATAGACAATAATGTCATAAATTAATGTATTAAAGTGTACCTTTATTTGCATCTGGCTCGAGTTTGGCTCGAGTATTTGCCGAGTATTTGGTACTGGATGATTAACATGGGTAAAATGCATCTACTTACATGATCGCATTATCTCTTATTCATTCTAGTTCTAATGCTTTCTGACTGTTTTCAAGACAATTTCATGTTTGTCGATCATAGTTCTATGTAGCTTGATGTCTCGTGGTAATCTTTAGGGAAAAGCAAACTAAGCAACGATTGTTGAATTTTAGCGACAATCATTCGCCATTGCTGCTATTAAAGGTAAAAACTTAACTCCTTTTTTGACGAATTCTTAAAATGACGTTAATATTATTATACATTCAAACTGTTTGTTTTTTATTTTTTAAAATCATACTTCAACTTCTGGTGCACTTGACAAAGACTCGCATTCTCTTTTTTCTGTTTTGAATGAAAACATACCTGAAGACTGTACCATTCTCCTTTCTTTCTACTTTTGTTTCCTACTCTGTCCTTCTCTACCCCTCTCCTCCTTCTGTCGTATATTCTCTGATCAACTTTTCTTTTTTTCTTCGTCTTCCTTCTCTTCCTCTTTCTAGTTCCGTCTCTCTCTCTCTCTCTCTCTCTCTCTCTCTCTATCTCTCTCTTTATCCTTTTATGTAACCTTTGATGACACAGAAGTGTTTTAATGGTTTTTAATATTTGTAATATATTTAGATTTTGATTAATTTACATTAATGTGCATGATTTATGACTTACCACGGAGTATGTAATGTGTATGTGTATGCCTCAACAGTGGTGTCGTGAGCAAAAACTTTTTTTTTTTTTGGGGGGGGGGGGGGACTGACAAAAAAATCCGCATCACCCACTCTTATATGCAGGCCCCGCTGAACGTGTTTCTAAGTGGGGTCTAGGGGCAAAGCCCCGGCGGGGGTCAAGGGGCGGAGCCCCCGAAGCTCAAGGGGTATGGGCATCAGTGGCGGATCCAGACATTTCTAACGGGGGGGGGGCACAAAATGGCATGGGGTGAAATATAAACGATGAAGCAACAGAGCGAGGCTTTAGCGGCGAGGGAGCTGAGGGACCAAGCGGGGGTGGGTAGGAAGCATTTGCAATTTTAGAACCACATTAGACGCATTTTCAGGCACTTCCTGCAGTAATATGACGTAAATTGCTTTCTCCTTCCACCTCCAAGAGTATTGATCTTTTGCAATTTGAGAACCACATTTGGCACATCAATGTCCACCGGCACTTCCTGGAAAAAAAAGAGGCTTTCTGATTGGTTAGAAGCTAGAGAAAAGTGATCTGTCACGTCGTGAGACGTTGTATATGCTTCGTTGCTGCACAATGCACAAAGACGGTGGTCCGGTACTTCACCAGTAGTACCTGCAAAAATTATCTCGAGTGTATAAACTGTGTTGTTATTAGGGGCGTCGGTAGACCTTTTTTAGTTGGGCGAGGGGGTGGGGAGGGGGGGGGGGGGGGGGTTAGGAGGCCACCGATTACCGACAAAACGAGCCACCAATTACCGACAAATATATTTCTGCCAATGCCTCCCAATGTTTACGAATTTAACCCTATAAAACCGGGGCCAGGAACTAAGTTTTTACCCTCCCGCGCGAAGCGCGGAAGCTTTGAGGTTTCATTTAATTATTGGAGAAAGAAGACGATTCATTGTACCGTTCTCGACTCTTAATCCTTGTCTGAATTCAGTCCCCCCCCCCTCCCGCGCGAAGCGCGAGAGCTTTGACGTTTCAATAAATCATTACTCTTAATCCTTGTCTGAACTAATTTTCGCCTATACCGCGCAAAGCGCGGAAGCTTTCACGTTACATTAAATTATTAGGGAAAGAAGACGATTTGTTGTACCGTGTCCTTGTCCGAAATCAGTTGTAGCTCCGAGAAAGGATTTTTTTTTTTATTTTTTTTTTTTTAATACTAATGTCACTGTTAGTGGCCACTACAAGGCCCATTAGTGACTATAAACAAACATATGCTCTTCCTCGCTATTTTGGAATGATTGTGTCAGTTTGCAACAGAAATGGAGAAACGCGCATTTTGTTGAAAATCATGTGATATCACGACCATACATCACTTGTATGGAATTAAAAATAAGTAATGGTTTAATTTTAGCGCCCCCAAGCCCCACCCCCATCAGTACGCCAGTGTGCCTCAATAACAGAGAATATAACCGGAGTGTTGGCTCAGACAGTAGAGCGTCCGCCTCACAACCGGGAGGTCGTGGGTTCGAACCCCGGCCGCGTCATACCAAAAGACGTTAACAGAATGGAGTTGTTGCTACCTTGTTTGGCGTTCAACAATAAGGGATAGAGCAACGTCGATCTGGCGCTGCTCAGTGGCTGCTGGGCTCACGATCAATTGGGCAAAAAGAATTTCCGTTTCGGTTTAATAACATTTGGACTGGACTATTAGGCTATTATTATTATTATATTATTATTATGATCACTAATATCGTGGAAATTATTCTTCTCCTTCCCCTTCCCCCAGTAGTATCATAATAATCATTATTATTATCATTATTATTTTTAATATCATTAGTGTTGTTGCTATAATAATAGTTATAACGTAATTGTTATCATTGTTTATATTATTATTAATATTGTTATTCTTATAATGATGTGTTATTCTTATTCATATTCTTATTAACTAAATTATTTTTTGCAATACGTCATGTGCACAGGAGTTATTGATATAAATACAACCAAGATGTCTACCAAAACTCTCAATTCGTTGCTGAAATATTATCAAGAGAATAGAAGAAACATTAGAGTAGATATTTTAAATTAAAAATATATATATAAAGAAGAAATAAGTAGAGAATACAATCATGACAATATGTCATAATTTAATGTTTTTAAGTTTACCTTTATTTGCGTCTAGCTCGAGCTTGGCTTGGGTATCTTGGGGACCTTGATCTATAATTATACGGATAAGTGAGTGCCTTGGGTCCACTTTTATATAATTCGTATTTTTAGCCCTCCTTTCTTCCCTTTTCCTTTCCTTTCCTTTCCCTTTCCCCTTTTTTTAAGGGGGGGGGGGGGGCTGCCGTCCATCCGCGCCTGCATTACAGAGAGAGGAAAAGAAAAAGGAATCGAAGAGACGAAGAGAGAGAGAGAGTGAGAGAGAGAGAGAGATAGAAAGAGAGAGAGAGAAAGAGCCCTAACGAGAAAGAAAAAAAATCGTTTCAATGTATGTGATTTCAGGAAGTGTTTGTTTGTTCTTTGTTTAACCTGCCTGCTAAGAAAGCATATTTTGGTTGCTTGGTAGTAAGCAACCAAAGGATCGGCTGTTGTATAGGTCCTCTCCGACAGACTTGGTATAGGGGGATTAATGCCTTAACGAAGGGCACTAATGCTTCGACCCGGTTTCGAACCTAGGACCTCCCGGTTACGAAACCACTACTCTATACCACTGAGCCATCGTGCTTCCTCTATCAAGACGTAGAACACCAAACCGTATCTTAGAAATTAAGTACATTTCATTGTTTCTCATGATTTATTATTAATATAACCATACGTGATTTTCACAGGTGACGATGATGGAGTAGCATCGCGATTTCATGGGGAAAGATTTATGATTACTAGAATATTTTTTGACAAAGAAGAAGAAGACAGGAATTACAGCGAGACAACATGAATAACTTCAGAAAAATATCAATGTCAACATCGGAAATGATGTCAGATAAGACCGGGGGGAGTTTCACAAAACTTGTCATCAGTGACATATGACAGTCTTTGTTATAAGCTACTGAAATCCTTGCTTCTGATTGGTTATCAGCAGATTTGTCACTGATTTTTGTCATTTGTCATTAAAAAAAGGCTTTGTGAAACGCCCCCCTTGAGTGAGAAATTATGTACCACTGACTTTATATCATGCAATTTTTCAGAAAGATATTATAAACAGCCAGGTGGAAGAACAACGGGTATAAAGGCATACATAAATTACACACTGCAATGTGGGCTGTAGTGTTTTTATGATGATAACAAAACACAAGATTCGCTTATCACAGGAACTAGATACTTGGTAAAACAAACACAGGAAAGAGAACTTTCTATATGATAACAGCAATATAAACTCTATACCCGTTTTATGTTTCTCCTGGCCACTTAGTATATCTTTCTGAAAAATGTCATTTCCGAGTCTATGTTCTCTCTTGCCCACTCTCTGCATATCTTCCTCTCATCTCGCTCTCTCTTTCGTTCTAGCACTTCCTTGCCCTTCTCTCATCCCCTTTCTCTATTTACTTTTTCATGTCTAAGCTGTATTTTTGCCAAACACCTATATTGGGGTTGTATTGTATTTTCCCCGGCCCTCGATTTTTAAAGGGTAAAGTAACTTATAATTTTCTTGTTTAATTGTAGGGATTGTTAATTTTTCATTATTTTGTCCCAACTCATTTTAAAACGAAGTTATTACTTGTATTTATTGCCAATGTAGGGGGTTTATAATTGTATATTATTGTATTTTTACTTGTATTTGTATTTTGTGTGGTCTTAATGAGTAAATAATTTGAATTGAAAAGTTCAATTGAGGTAATAAACTAATAAACTTAGATGGCATTGCCCTCTTGTACGTTGGAATCATAAATTTCGTTTGATATGAAGATAGCTTAATAAGTTATAATAATTACATATTTATTGACAAACCAAAAGGTTGTTATCAAATCGATTGGAACGAACCCATCAGCTCCCTTGTAAAAAAGTACTGCAAGTACTGCGGTATTACTGCAGTAATACTGCAGTAGTACTGCAGTACCTGTAGTACATATGTGGTACTTGTAGTACCTGTGGTATTACTGCAGTACTACTGCGGTACTACTGCAGTAATACCGCAGTAGTACTGCAGTATCTGTAGTACATATGCGGTACTTGTAGTACCTGTGGTATTACTGCAGTACTACTGCGGTACTATTGCAGTAATACTGCAGTAGTACTGCAGTACCTGTAGTACATGTGTGGTACTTGTAGTACCTGTGGTATTACTGCAGTACTACTGCGGTACTACTGCAGTACTACTGCAGTACCTGTAGTACATATGTGGTATTTGTAGTACCTGTGGTATTACTGCAGTATTACTGCGGTACTACTGCATTATTACTCCAGTACTATTGCACAATTTGCGGTACCCATGGTACTACTACAGTACTACTACTGTACTGCCGTAGTACTCGCAGTACAATCTGCGGTACCCATGGTACTACTGCGGTACTACTGCAGTAATACCGTAGTACAATCTGCGGTATATACCATGGTATACTCTTCTTAACCTATATGAATAAGTAGTTTGATAGCTATAGATTCTACATATTTCTTGCTATTTTGTCCCTATTCTTTTCGACTTTTGAGATGTCGTCCTATTTTGTTTAGATTGTTCTCACTGCCCATTTTCTTCCTATTTTTGGGGTACGTTTCTGGACTTATATTTTTCTGACCCATTTTTTACTTATGTTTCTGGACTTCTGAACTAGTTTTTAATCTTTCATTATTTCCTGGCTATTTACCTTATATATTATCAATACTTCTTTACAATTTATTAGATTTTTGCTAGTTGCCTTTAATTTCTTATACTTTGGGGGCTTTCTTCCACTAGCTGTATTTGATATATATACTTTAAGAAATCATTTACCAACATTTGTTTGTCAATATATCATAAAAAACTTGAGATTTATGAAAAGTGCAAATTTACAAACAGTGAACGAAAAAGAAAAAAAAAATGAAAGGCATAAATATTATCAAAAAAGAATGAAATACGCGCCTATATAGTACCCCAAAACAACAGCATGTAACAACTACTTTTAAGTTTGTTTGTCATTTTGTTGGCTCCTTTCCATTTCCTTTATTGATGTACCATCATTCTTCTGTAATTAGTTATTTATTCCTTACATCCGTCATTTTGTAGCTATATTCCTGGCATCTCTAATATTTAATTTTTTCTAGCTCTTACCATTTTATATTTGTGTAATTTCTTTCAATTTCTTTAATACTTCTTCATGATATTGATAGCTGTAGTTTTGCGGGGAGGGGGTGGTCATAAATTACACTCTTTTAGAGACCCCTTCAAAACAATCTACCTAAACTGTTAAAAACCCAGGAAATTAGCCAGGAAATAATGTTTCGATGGTTGCCCACCATCAAATTATGTTTTTTTTTAAACATTCAGTAGTATTAAAAGAAATTCAACAAATTGATATTGATAGTATGTCTTTTTGTGTAATTACAAATTAGTTCAAAGATGATTCAAAGAAATGCCCTCAGAACTCGACTTTCCCTTTGAAATATGGGAGCATAATTTGATTGAATGATCATTTAATTAATTAAGATAATTCTGATTTTATCTTTGAATTAAATGATCTATCTGTCTATTTTAATCTGAATCAAGTAAAAGGGTATCTTATTAGCAAAATAATTTGCTAACTACTCCATTGTTTTGATGACCTTGAACTGACCCGATAAGATTGAATTGTAACAATTTCCCCCAAAATAAATTTACAATTATTAGTGTTTGCTGCCATCTAGTGGTAGAGTGCGAACATGCACTTGATTTTCAAATTCAAACCGGATTGAGAGATTACCGGCAGATTCTACAGCAGCTTTTCAGTCATTTGCCGTTTCGCCAGATTTGTCTTCCTTTAAAACCCAGAGTATAGGGGGTAAGGATTAGATTTACACCAGCAAAGAAGAATTTTAAGAGTATTCGAGAGCAAGAATTGAGGAGAGATCCAGCTCGAAACTGAATTTCACCAACCAGATCTACACTACAGTCCCACACAGCCACTCATGTGTGCAGAGAACGATCAACTTTGCTTTGCACCAGTTGGAGTGTTGGACTTTAAAGATCATCATTTCCAGGAGGTGAGTAATAAGATAACACATAATACAGAATTGTGTTTGCTTTCTGCAAAAAATTAGGAAATTTGATTAAGTAGAGTAAAGGAGGGGGTAGATTCTAATCGGTCCGTTGCTGGTTTTCAGCCGGTCCGTTGGATGCATGGTACACATGCCATGGTACATTGCATTATAGCATATCACATATCCCACACATGCCAGAGTCACTAAAGAACCACATTTGCAATGGAAAATTTATCCTTTAATATCACATTTTAGCGATGTAATCGGCGGTCCCGCTACCTGAATCTGAAAATCAAGTATTTTACGCGTGTCTGTAAGTGTAAGGAATATGATGGGTACATGTACCATAAAATCAAATGAGCTGTAGACCTCTATTTCAAGTATTTTTCAGATTTGGAGCCCGATTTTGTGTGATTCGCAAGCTCAAAAGTATCTCATCGCATGTATTAAATCAATGCAGCCGCTAGCTGGATACCGCAACGCACACACAAGCACACACACTGATTCAGATTCCAATTTCCGACCACCGCAGAGGTAGTTTTCGGCACGGCGAGCTCCGGCGTGGGATACCTGCTCCAGCTGGTAGTGCTATAGATCAGCAGGGAAACGCACAGCGCTTGCTTGCTTCCTATTGACTTTGTACATGCGGCCGAATACTGCCTCGCTGGGCCGATAACTACCTCCGAAACAGCGAAAATTGAAATGAATATTGTAATGGCAATTCATGATTTTTTTTTCTGGGATTCTTTTTTGGTTAAATAATAATACTTCATAGTATTTGCTTCATGATTTGAACAAGAAATGATAATAAATAGGAAGCAAAGAGTAAAAAAATTGGATTTTGTCTTAAGTGGCCGAAAACCCCCTCCTTTACTCTAGTCTAGATCTCATTCTTCATCTTACTTTTGATTTTTTGTAAATTTTGTTCATGAAAAAATCCAAACGGATCGCAATTGATGATGATAGTAGATTTACTAGATTATATTCCCTACTGTACAATACTGTGTTTATGAAAACGATTCAAACAGCGGCTGAGCGGGTTGGGTCACATGTTTTTCGCAATTTAAATACTAAATAAAAATTAATGGCAAAGTTGATTCTTAGAAGTTAGAGAATCATACATTGTGTTGTGATTTTTTTTTCTCCATCACAATCGCACATTCAAATGGTTGTGCAGACATGCACATGTACGTGTATGTGCATGCATCATTCATGTAGTGATCTGTCCAGTAATCATAGTAGGAAAGTAGCTAATAAACCCGGTCCCCTCACGCCGGGGTTGGAGGGACCACAATGGTGTTCCCAAAATCTCTGGTGAAGGGGTACTTTTAACGCAACAAAGTCTGGCCTGTATTGACTTATATTACACACCAGAGATAGGGGGGTGCTTTAAAAAATCTGGCCCGTATTGACATTACACACAGGAGATAGGGGGGGGGGGAGGAACATGCATACACGTACCCTAAATAACACTGAGTGGGGGAGGGCAGGCTCATCAGTCATCATAATTCATACATGTATATAGTCATTCGGGCATCTCATGTCATGAATTTGCAACTACAGTTGTAGTTGTAGTTTTTATATGAATTTCATTTGTAGAAGTGTATGCCACGTTTAACTCATAATTTTCGCTAGATTCAATTTGAGAGCATAATAGAATTTTTAATTTATTTTACAGGGTACATGCATCTTCGGCTGCGGGAAAGTCATCAACGTGGACTGTGTGGCACTGGCACCCTCGTCTTCCACTGAACATGCAGTCTTAATTTGTAAGACTAAACTGTCCAACACACATCAAGGAAATTATGCAAGACATGGGTGAGAGTGTGAGAATTCATCTGTATGGGATCCCTATAGTGGAAACTGGAAAGCTTTTTATTATGCCAGTTATGCCGACCAACAGACATTCAGCAAGAATCTGAGAAATTAATCTTCAATACACAGCTTTTTACCAAGAAAATCTCAACGACTTCAATCAGGTGATTTTTAAGAGCGATTTTTGTTTCGGTTATTTCAATTTGCCGCACAGATGTGACGTATACGTATCTGTCCGCGTTGTGAGGACCCTACGTCACAACAAATGTTGCGCAATGCATTGTGAGGAAAACCGGCTCGATGATTAACTTGTTTTTTGTTCACTAAAGCCTTACTGCACTACTTGAAGCTACTAGTACCCTCTATAGGCCTATAGAAAACTTCCCTAATCGGTGCTTGTTGGTCCCCCATGATCCTCTATTTCTTATGTTATTTGAGAGCTGAGTTGATGAGATAGCCACCTGTCAGTTACCTCGCTGTGTGGTCTAATCCCTTCTGGCAAAACTAGTACAGATGGCCTTTAAACAAAATTATTAAAAATAAGTCTGAGCACCAATTTCCAAAACCAAGATATTTTTGGCCTTTATAGACTTTTGTCTATCTAATCGACTCAACTTTTCAGTGGAGTGGACTTTTACTTTAACACTTATTAAATTGTAAAGGATGTGAACTTCTTTATGTGTATATTGAAAAATGTATACCTTTGCCTTCACATGTATTCATTTATAACGGTACATGTACATAATTTTAAAGAATTCTTTTTTAGACTATTTATTTTTGTCATGACATTTCATTGAAACTTGCCAGATAGCCTTGCTACTGGTATGATGTAACCCTTTATAGTCATCTTTAAGCTGTTCAATAATGGTTCACGTTTATCTGCCAGTTTTACCAGTATTTTATCAGCAAAAATAGATATGTTTGTTTAGTCCCATATTAACATCTTTCTGTGTACAGTGCTTTTAACTTGTGACTTGTAAAGTCTTGGTCAAATTTCTTATCATTCTGATGATTCCAGAATCCAGAACCTAGCTTGCAGTACACACCAATAAATATGCTAGATGATCAACCTTTCCTGATCCTGTTTATTTCACAATGCAATACTTTATCTTTAAGCTGTTCAATATTGGTTCACATATATCTGCCAGTTTTACGAGTCTTAAATGACATTGTTTATTGCACTCTTCAAACAAAAGCTGAGGGAAGAAGATTGTTTTCATGTTACTATTTTTTCTTCTTCTATTAAATGTGAAAATATCGAGTTATTAACTCATCCGTTCACTTGCTGATGCCACAAATTTTGCTAAAATGTATTCACTTAATAGTGTAATCTTTCATTGTCTGCTGAAACTAACTTGTGTTCAAGAAAATATGTATTTGCTATAATTACTTTGTAATTAAGAGTAGGCCTACCGGTAATAAGATTCCACTTGCCTGGTTAAAATGTCATCTTTTGTAAGTTTCCTCTTTACCATCGGATGACTTAGTTATATATGTTACATTCTTTTATATGTAACCTAGCTAAAATAGTCTAATTTTGTTCAAAATGTGAGATTCAGGATTTTGGTATTTCCTAATGAGGGTATCTTAAACCCTCTGCGTAATTTTAAGCTTCGGAAATCATGTGTACAGTGTACATGTATGTAAATATGATATTTTTTTTAATCAAATGAAAATGATCATTTTACAGCATTTCAATAGAAGCTGTTCTTTGTAGTGGCCCATTTTCTCCCTGACTTTGACTTTAAATCTGCTTCAGCAAAAACGAGCACCCAAGATTTAGAACATTGCTTCAGCAATGTTCTAAATCTTGGGTGCTCGTTTTGAGAGGGTTTACTTATTTGAAAAATTATGCACCATTTTAAGGTATTGACTTCTACTTTAATGTCATGTGAAAATCAGCACAATCCTTTTTTTGACCTATTGGTCGTTTTGTGGTGTAAGGTCCATTGTCCAGTATCGTTTTGTAACAAATGATTATAACATAATACATGTATATTAAAGGTTGCACATTTTTTTTCTTTTTTTTGTGACTTGGAGTCTTGGACATTTTTTTGTTTTTTTGTTCATAATAATCAAAGTACATGTAGTTTCATATGTTATACTTATATTTACTTCCCCTATTAAAAACTGTGAATACAACAATTGGTCCTTGTGTATGAAGCTGGAACACATTTGTTTCAACTTTCAAGATGTTATTGCAGTTTCGGAAAAGTATATTTGATATGTAAACATTCATAACAAACAATTATTAGGGATGCCAATTTTCAGGCCCTAGCGAGTTACTTTCAGAACATAGTTTACATGTGTTTTTTTGTACAAAATAGCTCATTCTACAGGGGTTGTAGGTGATTTGCAGGCCCTCTGATCAATTCTAACTGGCATCCCTGAATTATAAAATCTTCAAGGAAAAAGTTGTTTTCCTATTATAATTAATGTTTTTGTTGGTGATGTACAGTGTCAGTTATACAGTTATTTTTCATGTAAAGTTATGATATCTGCTTTTGCCAAAGAGTTTGTGTAATTCATAGAGCAATCTGTCATTGTGTGTGCAGCTAAAACTAGTTAGTCATAGTAGTTTGAAAGTACAATGTTAAAGTAGAGGAAATAGTTAAATACCTAAACAAATGTACATATTTACCTTAAAAATAAACTTTGTTATAAGAAATTCTTTTTTGAAATTTTCTTATTCTTGTTAAAAGGTTCATTAATTTGTGATAGTTCTTGTATCGTGTGAGAAGGATGTGCACAGATTAATCAAAGCCAGCTCTGCAGTTGAAAACCCAATTAATTTACCGGAGATAACTGAATTTTATTCCTGATCATTATATTGCGCACAGTTGACATGAAATGTGCTGATCAATTGTATTCTTTCTGAACTGGCTTTGTTTTTTCTCCCTGCTCTACAGTGTGAAAACGTTACCTAGAACAACTTCCATACAATTTGTATTAATGTACACAATTTTTAAATTTTCAGATATTTCCTGGAGGACATTCAGATTGTTATGATTGACATCCACCTTGCATGTATCTTTACTGCATTTTTTATATCTGGGATGTACTGCTGTAGTACCACAGTACAAGTGATTCAGTAGTACCGCAGTGGTACTGTAGTATAATTACTGCGGAAGTACTGCATCAGGTACCGTGGTAGTACTGCAGTAGAACCGCAGTACAAGTACCGCGGTAGTACCGCAGTAGTACCGCAGTACAAGTACTGCGGAATTACTGCAGTAGTACCGCGGTAGTACCGCAGTAGTACTGCAGTATAAGTACCGCGGAAGTACTGCGGTAGTACCGCAGTAGTACTGCAGTACAAGTACCGCGGAAGTACTGCAGTACAGGTACCGCGGTAGTACCGCAGTACAAGTACCACGGAAGTACTGCAGTACAAGTACCGCGGTAGTACCGCGGTAATACCGCAGTAGTACTGCAGTACAAGTACCGCGAAAGTACTGCGGGACAAGTACCGCGGAAGTACTGCAGTACAACCGCGGTAGTACCGCGGTAATACCGCAGTACAAGTACCGCGAAAGTACTGCGGGACAAGTACCGCGGAAGTACTGCAGGACAAGTACCGCGAAAATACTGCGGTCCGCAGTAATACCACAGTAGTACCGCAGTAATACCGCAGTAGTACTGCAGTACTTGTTCCGCAGTACTACCGCAGTAAATATACTGCGAAAAGCGACCAATTTACCGGAGTAAATGTACTGCGAGTACCGCAGTACAAACCGCAGTACAAGTACTGCGGTAGTACCGCGGTAATACCGCAGTAATACCGCAGTACTTTTTTACAAGGGCTGAACCTGAACCACGACTCCACGATAGGAAAGGTCAATGCTCATCGATAAACATATTCTCGTAGCGCGAACCTAATGAAAAGAGATTTAATTAATGAGTTACCCAGTGAGTTACTAGTCATTTCATTGCCGATTCTCCTTCATTTAAAGTTAAGACCGAACAATCAGAAAGATACTGTGGATACGTATTTCTGAAAATGGGAATCAACGAATATTACATTATTAGGGCCTATATTACGGATTTAAAAACATATTCATGCTACGTACTGCACGATCACCATTGTTTGTAAACTGTATACATCACCTTCTCATGCACTTTGTACACCAAACTCTTCTCACACTTACACTGGCCAACTAACCCGGACAGTCCCTATTTGAACCCCCCTTAGCTCCTGTGTATATAGTTTATGGTTTGTGCAAATAAATGCGGTCTTGACGTGAGGTTTCTCAACAAGGAAGTAACTGCACCTAATTTATTCATAATGCTTTTTCTTAAGAAAGAAGAAGGATATGAGTTGCCTATCGGTGTTATGAGCTACAGTCTAATAGGACATATCGGTGACCCAGGTGAATGAACAGGATGGAAAAGTGTTATGCCGTGCTGTTTCTGCAGTTTCTGCTCTGTTTCCCACGCTTCATGAACGGTAAGTGGAAGAAAAGCTTGGCATCGAATCGCAGTGAGAGTGACTGCCAGTGGTAGTGGCGGTGTGAAATGTAAGCAAAGGCTATTCCGGAAATTCCGTTCAGTCACGCTCTGTGTTTTTTCTTTCTAGACAGTGTTATAAAGTTTGCTGATAACCTACGTAATATACTCGCAGTGATAATTGATAGTGTCAGATATTAATGTGGTGCTTAACTTTACAATACCCCACCAAAGTAGTCTACAGTCTACACATTTAGAAGTGGACTGAGCTGACCAAGTTCTTGTGGCCTGTGGAGTCTTTTTACTTGCGCTATAGTACTTAGTAGCACACTGTACTGGAAGAAGAAGAAGACGAAGAAGAAGAAGAAGAAGAAGAAGAAGAAGAAGAAGAAGAAGAAGAAGAAGAAGAAGAAGAAGAAGAAGAAGAAGAAGAAGAAGAAGAAGAAGAAGAAGAAGAAGAAGAAGAAGAAGAAGAAGAAGAAGAAGAAGAAGAAGAAGAAGAAGAAGAAGAAGAAGAAGAAGAAGAAGGAGGAGGAGGAGGAGGAGGAGAAAAGTAAATGTAAAGACTACAAATTTAATTTGCTTTTTGACAGACAACATGACCATCATAACCTTATTATGTTAGCCATCTACATTGATTCTACTTTTTTTTTACACATGTGATCCTGTAACATCTTGCATCCAAAAAGCAGTGCCCAACCTACAGTTTCTGGGGTATTAATGTAATTTTTTATGTCAACCATACCTATTTCAATTCAAATTGACAGATTTTGTTAGAAAATTACACTGCTTGTGGGTTGTCAATATCAGTGAGGGGACATACATGTAGGGGTCCTGCTACAACACACTCATTCAGACCACTTGGACACAATTAATTGCAGGTCAGAGTTTAACAGACTCCAGAGATCCATGCTTGCTGGAAAGTGACCTACAGTACCCCTGACCATCCCAGATTAGCTAAACCCAGGGGCTCCGAACTCCGTTTCGTTGACGATCAGACATAGACGAAAGATTTCATGCATGGCTGATTGTCAATGAAACAGAGTTAAGTCTTTTGTCAATTCTACTTGTTGCTACAGCAGCGGCCAGTGAAAACAAACATTGTAAATCAAATTATGGAAATGCAAGCATCATTTTAGACAAACAGAACTTTGTTATTCCTTGCTCATTTTTCCTGATTGAAGTGTCGTAGGAAAGGGCAGAAACTGAACTTTTCTAGAAATGTGAATTTTTCTTTGAAATTCAGATACCGCCCGCCAAATGACTTTTTGGTTTCCTTCCTTCAAACAATTTTGTATCACTCATACGTTAAATATGCATCATATGAGTTGCATCACATGAAAGAGGAGGATCTAAGCTTTACAAATATGTGTCATTTATTGATTATAATTGTGATTAAGTTATGATAAAACATCAATAATTCTTGGTTTCGTTTTTTCTGGGTCGCACTGAATAGTGATTTTTCAAGCTCCTTAACTGCAACTGGAATCTCATTTAATATTCTGGCCAAGATTTTCACACGCTGCTATGTTTTTGTTCTTTGGTATCATTACAATTGCTTCATTTCTACTCTACTGCTTTTAAATTCAAGAGGTTATTATTGAAGTCTGAATGAGATTTTTCCCCTTCTTTGTTGAATGCAAATTACTCAAGCTTGCCATTGAAACCAGCGCTTTATAATGCTTTGTCAACAAGATATAATCTGCATTCAATTCTCTCTTTGTTATCATCACAATCGTGCCATTTAGACCTTTGTAAAAGGAATAAATTGTTCAGGTTCAAATGGTGTTCCTTCAGCGCATTTGATATCCTTTAACATGATAGTAACTACTTTCGAAAAATCAACCTTCATTGTGTCATGGCAATGTCTTTACCCTTGTGCCTCATTTATTTAGCTTTGGAAAAGCTCATTTATTTATCTGATAAACTAGTAAAGAGAGAGAGAGAGAGGGAAGATGGAGAGAGAGAGAGGGGAGAGAGAGAGAGAGAGAGAGAGAGGGAAGATAGAGAGAGAGAGAGAGAGGGAAGAGAGAGAGAAAGAGAGAGAGGGGGGGGGGGAGGAAGAGATTAAGATGCAAAGATACAAAGAAAGGTGTAGAGAGATAGAAGAAAGAAAGAAAGAGAAAGAGGAAGAGAGAGAGAGAAAGAGAGAGTGAGATAGAGAGGGAGAGAGAGAGAGAGAGTGAGAGAGAGAGAGTGAGGGAGGGAGAGAAGGGGGAGAAAGAGAGAGAGAGAAAGGGAAAAAAGGGAAATTGAGAGAGAGAGAGAGGGGGGGGGGGGAGAAAAAAAGGAGAAATTGGGAGAGAAATATAGAGAGGGGGAAGAAAGAGTGTGTGTGTGTGTGTGTGTGTATGAGAGAGAGAGAGAGAGAGAAACTAAGGTATTCTACTATTCTTACATTTCCAGGAATCTTGGAAATCCAGATTTTAGCTTTTGTGAAAAAAATGATTTTCACACTTATTGTGATCCCAAATACCCAAAGTGTAAATTATTGTAAAATCAGTGTTTATTCTCATTTGATAGAGTTATTTAGTTATCAGTTTTCTCCTAATGACAGACTCCCCCCTCCCCATCCAAGGAAAAAAAAGGGGGTCAGGACTCAGGCAAATTGAAATTGATTCCTGGTGCCTGATATAGATTTTTTGACATGATGCAGAGGGAGGATCTGTAGTATTGGATATTTGAGATTTGTCTAAGATGGCTGTGAAAAAGATACTTTAAAAATATAAACAGGGAAGTGCAACCCAATTTTACTATAAGTTATGATGATATGTTAAGAAAATACAATGTGTTAAAGTGTAAGAAAATCTGGTGAGATAAGAAAGTCAATAAAGGTTAAGGAAGTTAGGATTTTTAAACATGATCTCAACAACTTTGATTGGGCATGGGGTGCATGTTTGTACATACTGTCTTAATGCAATCTTAAAGGGGGAAATCCAGTTGCCAATTTGTGTTTAATTGATTGCACCTTCAAAAATTTATAATTTTCCTATTTTTTAATCGGCTATTGCTCAAACTTTCACTTATTTGTTTCTTTCATTCCCCCCCCGCTTATCAAAACCAACTCAATATCAGGGTGGACCTCCCCTTTAAAAGCAAGCTACTCTAAACGAACCAGAAATACCAAAGGAGCAGATTTGGTAAAAGTTTGAATAGAATTGGATATTGGACAAATTGGAAATTTATGAATTAAAACATGATGGTTGAAATAGACTATTCCAAGTTCCTAGCTGAGCCATGTAGGTGGTAGCCTAAGCATCTGACATAATGATAGGGTATCGTAAAAATCGATTTTGTCCTGGATATTTAATCAAAGATCAACTTTGAATCCTAGCCTAATATACAGTATGCCTAATACCACAAAGCATTTCATCAATGATTATTTCTCTACATCCAGCTGTTGAAAGTCAGCACGAGATAGCACAAATTCATTAAATTCAAATTCAATCCAGTAAAGACAGGCTAATAAAAATCGCTACATGTATCTATCTCTTGTCTTGTTTCCTTAAACCCTGTAATATTTGATCTATCCATTGAACTGAAGACTATTGTCTTGGCCTTTCTATCAAAAGACTCGGTATAATAAATCAAGATTATGTTATATCTGTGTTCAACTGTCAATAGAACTGACTATTTGGTTAGAATCACAGATAGTGCATATAATTCATATGACTAATTTTTGTTGTAACGTGTACAATAATTTGATCACATTTTGTATCTATCATTTCAATTTAGTATAATTATGAGTAGGGCATCTTCAGAAAGAAGACTATAGAGGCATAGTAGGCTATTCACAGAAATAAAGGGGTGGGGGAGCATGAGAATATACTGTAACAATTGTAAAAAAAGGACTGAAATTCATTGAAACTGATTTGCTTATCCATCTTGCTGTCATGTCAGAAGCGGTCACAATCATATTTTATTACTGTTACAAATTCTGATTTGATTTTTGTAATTTTCCCTGTTTGAAAAAGTTCTATGGTGTGTAGTACATTGTAAAGGGATAAAGGTTACTCACTGTGTGCAAACAATTTTGTGTATTTGATCTATGACTGAACTGTATTTGTGGAAGAAAATAATACAAAATTAAAGGGAAACACCAATTTCATGCAAGAATGTACATGTGTACATGTCATGCAAGCAGGGCTCAAATTAATTTTTTGTCCACGGGGGCTCTTCCCCCCAAAAGAGCCCCCATGAGCCTTCTAACGGGGGCTCTTTTAGTACTGACAGGGGCTCTTTTTCTAATACACATTTTCATTGAATTGGTACCCATGATACTCCTTAATTCTTTGCAATTTCATCATGTTCATTAAAAGTCAGCATTATTTCCCTCTTACAACTTTACAAGTTATAACATGCAGCTAATGGTCAGATCTCCTCCTCCCTCTGTACAAAATTTCTACCCGTATACATTCGCCTCCTTACCAACAGGCAGTTTCCTTTTACTAATATTAGCTTTTGGTTGAATCACTGGTTGAGGTTAATTATTTGCTGGTCTTTTGGAATCACCAGATTTCAGAGGATTCACGATTTTCACAACGGAAAGCTTCTTCACGTTTCGGTCCTTTCGCGATTGCCTCTAGCTTCAGCAGACATGGGGCGGCAGCGTGAACACCAGTATACTACTGGCGCAGGTAGTATAGCCTTGGCTGACGGCCACTGCACTGCGAACTTCCGTTGTTTGTATCCGTAATACCCATGGAGATGTGGAGATGGGAGATATAGATCTAGCGCAATCTTGTGGCGAAAAAAGCGTTTATTTCTTTACAATATGGCAGCCTCTAGACACCGACAAATTTGAGCGAGAAATCCTGCACGCTATTAAAATATAACTTCCATAGTTCCATTTCATTGGTTTATGGTTTAAAAGTTGAAACTCAATATTATTGTGTGAAAGTTATATAACAGAAAAGATAATCTTTATTTTATAATTCCACGGGGGCGATTTTTAATTTTGCAATCGCCCCCGTGTATTTTGAGCGTTGCATGCAAGGGATTTACATACATGTACATGGTCTGTCAAAACTTTTGCCATATTCTATCAAGTCTTTTTCTAATTTTGCAGGTGAAGGTTGCTATCTTTTAGTTGGCAGTTGTTTTATAGTTGAAGGTATAACTTTTTGAAGTACTGTAAAATGATCTGTTTGGTTATGTGTAGGTGTTTGTTAAGAATAAAGCTTTCTTTTCATTGGTCTATTTCTATGTTTACTTTTTGACTTCTTCACTAAAGTGTTTATGAATTACATGTAGGGGGCTAATTAGTTCTGATACAAATATTTTGTTAAGTTGCATTAAGTTCCTGTCTTCCTGTTCGACAAAGGGTTAGGAATTGTATGAATATGCATTTCTATCCCCAGTGTACCTGGTTACCTGTACTGCAAGTATCTCAATGGCAAATTGGCAATCATGTTATTTTCCATGTCCATCTACTAATGACATGGTTCTACAAATCTGCCATAACATTATGATTTTCACTACCGGTTATTATGTATATTTGCACTGTAGATGCATAATAATACAGCAGTACGCTTCTTTTTCAATTATACCTGAGTTATAATATTCAAATGCAGTGTCTGAATGCGTGGAAGGAGATATGCTCTAAAGTCTAATGTATCCATCAACCATCCCTGCATCAACAGTGAATTTCTGTTAATTTTTATGTTGCAGGTGAGGTTCTTCATATCACAGTGCTGACCGGGGGATACACCAATGTAGGTTCATCTAGTGGTCAGTATCAATGTTACCGCAGTGACCCAGATAGAGACGCTACACTATCATTTGGTCGATCGGCACCCATAACAACAGACAAGTCACCACCAGCAGATGTAGGACACTCATTGCCAATCGTCAGACGGGTCATATTCCCTACAGGAGGTGAATGGGATAATGATGGGTTCGGTCCTTTCTACTGTGAGGCTTCTAAATCTGATCGAGATGTTACAAGGGTTACTACATTTTTCCAACGAAATGATGGTAAGATTATTATTATTAGATAAGTATAAGATTTCCTTAATTTTATTCTGCAATGTACATGTATACAAGGTACTAAGAATTAGCTTCCTGATGTGAAGTAGTCAAAACAAAGTTCTGTCTTTATGAGCATTCCATGTGAGGTCATGATGATGTCAATTTAAGTATTGATATTAAAGGTTAAGCCCACTCCAAATATAATTTGCTTTTAATAGATGCAGAAAAAACAAGAGAACATAACAGAGAGAAACAAATTTGGGTAAAATCGGATAACTAATAAGGAAATTATGAATTTTTGAAAAAGTATGAACAACCGTGGAACTTAGAAAATCACTACACAAATTGCCAATATGGTTATCAGTTTGTGACGTCATATTTTTCAATTGCTTTATATATTTTGAAATTTGAAAAATCATCAATTTTTTTTATTACCAATTACACTACTGGAAAAACCTTTAAAAAATCTGTTGAAGTTTGTACCAATTTTGTTTGTGAGTACTGCGCATGTGCCACTTGTCGGTGCTCTGCATGCGTTACCATGGAAGAGAGGAGAGTCGTGTGAGCGAAAATGGGTATCTTACACAGTGGCAGATCCAGGGGGGGGCACAGGGGGCATGTGCCCCCCCGGCCAAAAAAATATGTTAAAACCAGCCCTAAATTCGCCCAAAATGTACTGAAAAACAAGGACGTGCCCCCCCCCCCCCGACCAAATTTTTATTTGTATTAAAGGCACACTGTCCTACTTGTAGCTACTTGCTCCCTTTATATAGAAAACTTCCCAAATTGGTGCCTGTTGGTCCCCCATGATCCTCTTTTTCTTATGTTAAATGAGAGCTGAGTTAATGAGATAGCCACCTGTCACAGTGACCTCGCTGGCTCGCTGTGTGGTCTAATCCCTTCTGGCTGTGTTACGATATCCGATATATCCGGTATCCGTCGTAGTTCAATAAAGATGTTCACCATCATCACAAACCTGACTGCCGACTCGTCTATTATCATGAGTATCTACCAAATCTAAGACCCTCGAACTCATCATGGTGGCAGCTGCTGGGATCTTCGAAATCAAGTTTGATTTTTGAAGACACAATTTATCCAGTTCACGACAGTTGGGAAGTATAATTAGCAAAATTATCGTCGATTAGCGATTTGTCACGTCGCACTATTTTGTATGCATGTATGTGCACCGTACATACCGCACAGTGTACCGAGACACTGATGCTACTGCATATTCCCGATAAACTCGTACGTGAATGGTGATGTGTGTATGACTATGAGCATATAAAGGTTCATAAAGCCTGCTCAGAATAGCCTAATCCAAGTTATAACTGTGCTCAATCACTGACACAGGGGTCTGCATAATAACTAAACTAAAGTTTAAATCTAAAATTAAACTAAATCAGAGGTGTGAACATTAAACCTGTTTTCAGATAATATTAATATTAACAAAATATTAATAAATATCTGGTGTGTGAGGAACTGTCACTGTCAGACATTGAGTGAGAGTGATCAACATTTTCATTGCATGAGACACCTAATGACATTCACACAGGTGCGAGAGTGTACACAGGTATACGTGTACGAACCTTATCAACACCAGCCGGTTAGGACCTGTTCACACTAAGATTAATAACACAAAGATCTACACTCATTCGTATAATCTGTCGCAACCAATACGCACACGAGATACATGCACAATGAGTACTAAGTATCCAGAGATGAACTGGGAGGTACCAGACCTACCCGAAGAGTTCAAGCTATTCAAGCAGAGAATGGAGCTTGTGTTGGCAGATCAAGAAGTAACTGAAAACAAAAAAGAGGCTATAAAAATCAAAATCGCTGTAGGCAACGAAGGTTTGCGCCGAATCAATGCGTCTGGGCTATCAGAGGCCGACCAAGAAAAACCACAAGAACTGTGGAAATTATTTGAAAAACAAATAAAGGTAAACATTAATTTTCGAGTCCATCGTCTCGAGCTGATGCGATATCGGCAGAGACAAGATGAGAGCATTGACGCATTCGTTACTCGATGTAGAGACAAAGCCAACACATGCGATTTTGAGGAATCCGAACTTGCCGAGCGGATAATGGAGGTAGTCGTCACCTCAACACCAAGTCTAGAATTCCAGAAATTCCTATTGGACCAGCCTAAAGGATATCAAATCAAAGCAATTCTAGTAGAGGGTCGAAAATACGAGGCAGTTGCGGCGAGCAGAAAATGCCTAGAAACGCTTGAGCCGGCTAAAGAAAGCATAGATTCGTTCAAGCGGAACCAGGGACGAAAGACGTGTGGAAACTGCGGACGTATCCACAAACCTCGTCAGTGCCCTGCGTACCACGATGTGTGTCGTGCCTGTGACACAAAGGGCCATTGGGCCAAGTTCTGTAGAAAGGCTAAGAACGATCGTAGTCGTAAACCAGATCGTAAATCAGATGACCAGAAATCTGATGACCGTAAACCGAAACACGGTATTCCAATCACGATCAAAATCAAAGGGTCGAAAGTATAAACCAATAAGTGAAATGGACACTGAACATGATACTAGCACAGATCATGAACATCAACAATCAGCAGGTCCATCAAACTTCGAACATTTTGACACCATACACACGATCGGACCACACACAGTGATCAACTCAAAGGGTACAGTAGCTTTTGCAAACATTGACATCATATGCCCACAGAAATCAGGTCAGCATTACCTATATCTGAAGATAGACTCTGGGGCAAGCGCTAATACTATCACAGTACGCACAGCCAAACAAATATATGGTGACAAGTGGAGGCAAGTAGTGAAACGTACACCAGTAAAGCTAGTAGCATATGGCGAAATATCAATACCATGCGTTGGTACACTAGACTTAAAGTGTAGATACAAGAGTCCAGAATGGTATACACATACATTCTACGTAGCAGACGTGAATGGACCAGCTATCTTAGGGTTGTTAGGTTGCACAGATCTCGGGATTATCACAATCCACACAATGCACAAGGACACACCTACACATACACCTATCACAAGTGTTTAATAGTAACCTTAAACAAACATACCCAGGTCAGTTTGATGCCATAGGAAGCTTTAGCGGGAAAGCAATGCTGCATCTGAAAGATGATGCAGAGCCCACCATAGATGCACCTAGAAAGTGCAGTGTCCATCTGAAGGACAAGATCAAAGCCGAACTAGATAACATGGAGAAGCAAGGAGTCATCAGAAAGATAGAACACCACACAGATTGGTGTAGCTTGATGACCACCGTTGTGAAGAAAGATGGATCCATACGGATATGTCTTGACCCCAGAAGGTTGAATGATGCCTTGAAAAGGTGTCCACACAAAATTCCAACCTTGGAAAAAATCCAACCGATCTTTGCAGGAGCTCAATTCTTCTCCAAGCTAGACGCAAAGGCTGGATACTGGTCAGTACACCTAGCAGAGGAATGCCAAGACCTGACCACCTTCAGAACACCATTTGGAAGATACTGTTTCCAACGATTACCCTTTGGCTTATGCACAAGCCAAGACATCTTCCAGCAACACATGGATAGGATCGTCCAGAATGTGCCTGGCTGCGTATGCATCGCAGACGACATTGCCATTGTCAGGAAAACAGAGGAGGAACACGACAAGAATCTCCACTTACTCATGGAGACAGCGAAACAGGAAGGACTCGTGTTCAACAGCTCCAAGTGTACTATCAAGAAGGAAGCTATCAGCTACTTTGGATCCATGTACACAAGATCTGGAATCTTCCCAGATCCAAGCAAGGTTGAAGCTATCAATACAATGCCTTCACCCAAGGACAAGGAAGATGTTCAGAGATTCCTAGGATTATGCACATACCTAGCACCCTACATACCGAATCTATCAGAGAAGTCAGCACCACTTCGTGAACTCCTTCACAAGGAAATTCCATTCGTCTGGGACGAGGATCACGAACATGCCTTAAACAGCCTGAAAAGCGCAGTCTCATCGGGAGCATGCCTGCAGTTCTTTGACCCAAAGAAAGAGACAACCGTTGAGGTAGATGCGTTGATGAGAGGGCTGGGAGCATGCCTGCTCCAAGATGGCAAACCTGTAGCTTTTGCATCCAAAAGTCTCTCCAATGCACAGTCCAACTACTCGAACATAGAGAGGGAAACCTTAGCCCTAGTGTTTGGTATCACCCGATTCCATACATACCTATTCGGGAAGGAATTCACTGTGATAACAGATCACAGGCCTTTGGAGACAATTTGGAAGAAACCTCTAAGAAGCGCACCACCTCGTCTACAGAGACTATTGATCAAGGTACAAGGATACAGATGTCAAGTCAAGTACCGACCTGGGAAAGAAATGATTCTTTCAGATACCTTGAGCCGTCTTCCTAACCCCAAGGAAGCACGTGATGTTCCACTAGACATCAGAGTGGAATCAATCTGCTCTGAAGTAGAAGACACTCATCAAATCGACTTGATCTTCTTCGGACAACACAAGAGAACAGAACTCCAGAGGGAAACATCCAATGACCCTGATCTTAGGTCATTGTGGCAGACAGTCACACAGGGTTGGCCTGAAACTCTTCAAGAGCTGCCAACATCCCTAAGGGAATTCTGGTCTTACAGAGATGAGATTGGAGTGTCACAAGGAGTACTCTTCAAAGGAAGCCGAGTGATCATACCAAAGACACTTCAGGAAGATATCCTTAGACAACTTCATCTTGGACACATGGAAATTGAGAGCACGAGACGACTAGCTCGGGAGACAGTGTTCTGGCCACACATCAACAAGGACATTGAACAGCTCGTAAAGCAATGTGCTGCATGCCAGGAACACCAGGCAAGGCAACAGATGGAGCCGTTGCTTCCCCATGATGTACCTTCAGCACCTTGGACTAGACTAGGGACAGATTTGTTTATGCTCAACAGACAAGACTATTTACTCGTCACTGACTATTACTCCAAGTATCCGATAGTCTACAAGCTGACTGACACATCAAGTGCCGCAGTAGCTAACGTGATGAGTGGAATCTTCAGTCTATTTGGTCCACCAGAGGAGATCGTATCCGACAACGGTCCACAATTTGTCGGGAAGCACTTCAAGGAAATGTGCCGGAAGTGGTCGATCACACATACAACCTCTTCACCTCACTATCCAAGATCCAACGGACTAGCTGAGAGAATGGTTCGTACCGTCAAGAATCTGTTGAAAAAGTGTTCACAGACTGGCCAAGACAGTCAACTGGCTATGTCACACCTAAGAGCAACACCTGTTGATAGTCACATGAGATCACCTGCAGAGATGTTGTTTGGAAGACCCATCAGAACAACTCTGCCAAGTCATTATCTGTCAAGAGAATCTACCACCACTGATCATCTCTTGAATAGACAGAGCAAGATGAAAGAAACGCACGATCGACATGCGGGTCCAGATCTTCCACCACTCCACGTAGGACAACCAGTCAGAGTCCTACATCCCAAAGATCATACTTGGATACCAGCCAAAGTATCCAAAGTCTGCGACAAGCCTAGGTCGTATGAAGTATCAACACCCAACGGAGGAATCCTGAGACTAAACCGATCTCACCTGAGGGAGATTCCATCGTCAACCAACCCAACTCCAAAGCGTGTTAGGTTCGACGAAGACTACACTTCATCTACTCAAGCAGAAACACCACAACAGAATGGCAACAACCATCAACCAACTCCAACACCAGAAACTCAGAACATTCGATCTCAAGAACCAACATCAAACTCGCAAACCACAACTAGATATGGACGCAACATCCGTACACCAGCGAGATACATGTTTGAAGATTGAAACTGAACTCTTAAATTTCTTCAAAGAAGAGAGAAGATAATGAAGAACACAGAAGACGCTTAGTTTAACGTAGTCTAAGAAGTTTATTGTTCATATGTATGTATAATCATTGTACAGTATTTTTGGTATGACAAGCATAATGTTTACAAGTCTAAACAGATGCTAGCCCAAACATGTTTTGTTTGGAAATTCATATTATAAAGGAATCAAGTTATATCAAAACTATGTTCAATCTTGCAGATCAACTGTGAAGTTGAAAGTGGAACAATATAATTATTTATACAGTAAATACTCATTAGTTAATACAATACAAAAGAAACGTATTGAAAACAAATCAAGATTTTATGTTATATAACCTGATTGGAAAAAGTTCATTAGGAAGCAAATAACCAAAACTTGCATACTACCAAAAGTATTGTTATCAAAGCAATATGTTATTAATCATCGATCAGTGATGTTCACTGATTCCCAATCTTTCCAGAGGAAGGGGGATGTTACGATCCCGGCCCCCCCACTCCGGGGTCGGAATGACCCCATGCGTGTTACCAAAATGTCCGGTAAAGGGGTACTTTTCGTGCGACAAAGTCCGGCCCGAGAATTGTAAAAAAAAGGGGTGTATTAACTTTTCACCCGGAGATTTCTTTAAAAAGGGGGTGTTTTTTCTTTTTTCCTCTCATCTCTTTGGACTCCTGAGAAATTATTCAGAATTTAGGGGGGTACATTGAGCATTTTTCATGATTTAGGGGGGTCTCCAAGGCAGGAAAAGCCCGCAAAAAGCCCGCGAAAGGGGGGTTCGGAAATGTTGGCAGTCCTCAGATAGGGGGTGCTTTCAAAAAGAGGGAACGAGCATATGCGTACCCTAAATAACACTGAGTGGGGGGGCCGGGGTTACGATATACGATATCCGATATATCCGGTATCCATCGTAGTTCAATAAAGATGTTCACCATCATCACAAACCTGACTGCCGACTCGTCTATTATCATGAGTATCTACCAAATCTAAGACCCTCGAACTCATCAGCTGAAGTAAAGAATGCCTTTAAAAAAAATATATATATGTTCTCTTTCCCACCACCGTGTGCCCATAGATGCAGCTACTGAGGAAAAAATGCAAGAAGAGTTTATACCACAAGACGGTTTACTGAGGTTGAGGAGCAAGAGTGATTCAATAAAATGGCTCTATACTTATGATGCTTTGAGCATTTTATGCTTGAGAATGGCTATTACAAAGGTTCGATAATATAATGAGAATGAATCTGAGGATGCCAGCTAGAGTAGGATTCTTTTAAGAAATGTTAGACTTTTGTGTAAATAGCACAAAATTTAAAAAAGATTTATTCCAATATGTAAGTGAATATTTTTAAACATATATTTCAATATATACATGTACATGTATGCAAGCATACATGTATTGATTCCTTTAGTGAGTAAATGGCTACAGTGCACATGCCATGTACATGTAGGTGCTACTAAAGTTAACATTTTTTTTTGTTAATTTATTATTTTCATCCCTTTTAACAGCTAAATTCATATCAAGTGATGACTTGTTTACAAAGACAGTCGATGTGAATGACACTGAAGTGATGATCAGCATGACCAGACAAAATAATCCTGATGAGAGTGATAATGTGATTACATGGATGAAAGATGGAAGTGAGGTTCTTACATCACTTGGTGGGCAGACTGAGATCAGCTTCCAAAACCCAATCCAGACATCAGACCAAGGAATCTATGAGATCTACTATGGTAACGAGAGGAGTCAAAATAGAGGAGGACTATACAGGCTCATCGTCAGAGGTATATATGTATAAGTGTTTTTCAGCTGAGTTCAAACTGGGCTTCTTGAAAGGGGTCATTTGTTCTCCAAGATAATATTGTTTGTTATGATGCATGTGAAAATTTTCGCTTCATATTTACCATTGTTTACTTTTTTAGATTGGATTATGCAAGTTACAATTGTACATGTGGATGATGATCTTCACATATTCATTTATAATTCATTATTAATGAATAAATGAATGAATGTTAGTTTAGAGCATTCTGGTAGATAATGTCCAAGTCTGATCTTTTGGGATGGCGCGTTATTGTAAGATGGACAGCTCTTTCCACCTTGAAAATGTTATTCAAAAAGATTTATGAAACTTCAATTCAGGTGTAAGCATTTCATAATCTGTGATTTGATTTTTACAGAAGGGTAGTTCAAAATTACCTGTAAGTATATTCATAATGTAACAGGCCAAGGCTCAAAATACACGGGGGCGGTGGGCGATTCCCCCCCGTTAGCTCCATAATCGCCCCCGTCAGGTTGCTCACGGGCGTGATTGCAAAATTAAAAATCGCCCCCGTGGAATTATGAAATAAAGATTATCTTTTCTGTTATAACTTTAACACAATCTTGAGTTTCAATTTTCAAACCTTAAACCAATGAAATGGAACTTTAATTAGCGTGCAGGATTTCTCATTCTATGAGTTTAAAAACAACGGAAGCTCGCAGTGCAGTGCCGCCGTCAGCAGTGGCTATAGGCCTACCGCGCAGTTAGTAACAATACATGTGCACGCTGCCGCCCCATATTTTTTGGAGCTGGAGGCGATCGTGCAAGGGCTGTGAGAAGTTTTTCGTTGTGAAAAGCGTGAATCCGTTGAAATCTGGTGATTTCAAATGACCTGCAAATAATGAACCTCGACCAGTAAATCAATATTAGAGACTTTTAGATTTGCACGACGAGAACGTGGACTGCAACGTGTGACCTCCTTTTAAGGCACGCAAATCTAAAAGTCCCTATTGAGAAGAAGAGGTAGACCAAGATGTCATGGAAGGATATGGTAACATGGGCAGATCTACGGGGGGGGGGGGGGGGGGGGCGGGGTTAGGGGGTTAATGTTTAAACCCCCCCCCCTCCCTTGGGCTGCCAAGTGAAAATGTGATGTGCATAGAAAAACACCATTATGTGTCCAGACCCACACAGTATTAGTAGATGTTAGTAGATGCCAGGAAAACATCACTTTCGGTGTTAAAAAGCCACCTTGCGACTTGTGGACGATCGATGCTCCGCATGTAAGTAGAAGCCAGGAAAACATCACTTACGAGGGTTCAAAATAGCACCATAAAAAAAAATCGCCTCGCCGCTATGCGGCTCAGTAAAGAAAGAATGTAAAGGTTGCTCCGAATAATGAGGAGGAAATAATGTGCAGAAAGGGAAGAAATTGAGAGAATGTCATCTCGGTATGAAAGTCAGTAACAGCTACATGTATGTATAGCTTGTAAATTTGTAAGAGGGAAAATGCTGACTTAAATAATGATAATGATGAAATAGCAAAGAATAGAGGAGTATCATAGGTACCAATTCAATGGAAATTTGTATAAAAAATAGCCCCCGTCAGTGCTAAAAGAGCCCCCATGGACAACAAATTAATTTGAGCCCTGTAACAGACACACAATTTACACCTAGTTCTACATTCACATTATTGTTTAACAAACTTTTCAATTGTCTAATCCTATTGTTTTTTACCCTGCTTATCTTCTATAAATTCTCATTTTTGTTATGATGTCATCTGTAGTGACATGTATTTTACATAATTATTTTTCTCTCTCCCTATTTCATATTAGAATGCCCTGCTGGTAGGTGGGGTCCCCCTGAGTGTTATGGTATCTGTGATAAATGCTACAATGGTGGAGTCTGTGATGACAAGTCTGGTCTATGTGTCTGTCCTAACAACTTCAAGGGACCGAATTGTTTAGAAAGTAAGTATAGGCCTGTAGAACCTCTTTTGGAATGATGTTTATTTTTATTAGTATAGTATTAGTGTTATTAGTGTTAATAGATGAATTGAGAAAGATATTTTTGTCTTATTCTATTGAAAATGAACAGAGTGATGTTCATCTATTGTACATGTTCAGGAGATAGATAATCAGGATACTATTATACATCATGTCTTTTGACATTTTATGTACTTGTAAATATTCATTTTTACTAGGAATCATTTGCGAGAATAATGTTGATTTATCATTTATCATTCTGTTTATAACAAACAGATTTCTGGTCTTTTGTAATTTATCACTCATGATTTATAAGCAGTCTGTTACTTAACGTAAAATGACTTTGTAAATACTTTGTAACGTGACCCTCTCTACCAGAGCTGCGGGTCATTCTAAAACAAACATTCTGAAAACAAAAAACAGCAGGGGAAAAGATTTGCTCTTGTTTCTACTTTCTTAATACCATATGAAATGTCTATTTTTAATGACTAAATAAATGTCTCAATAACATCAAATTTTATGATCGACAAACTTTGCTATCCGTGGTATGGGAAGGCTTTATTCATTGTAGTAAAAACTATCATTTTTAAAGAGCATTGGACATTACAGGAAAGCAACCATATTTGAAATTGATCTCATGAAATCTAATTTCTTATGCAAGTCTAGAAGGTTTTGATACAACATTGCAACTATTTTTGTTCTTCAGTTTGTAGAAATGATGGTGGAAATCGATTCGGATTGAACTGCGAGTTTCGATGTTCATTTAAAGCCCCTGATCCTGCCACACAATGTCATGGGAATCTTTTTTGCCTGCCTGATCCTTATGGATGTTCATGTGACGTCGGTGCCCATGGTCTTGCATGTACCACACGTAAGTCTTAAATATTCTATTAATTGTGCCCAAATTATAATAGTGGAAAATACATGTATCTGGGAGGCCTAAAAGTTACATCTGTAATATGGCTGGATTCATGCTGGGTAAGGTCTAGCCTTTAAACAAGGCCACTTGTCTGATAGACGCCGAGCGACTAAAACGAGACTAATCGCGAAAACCCAAGTGAACGAGAGAGCGAGAAGCCCTTCCTAGTAGCCTTTATCAATCTGATTTGGATTTCTTATGTTAACCCTTGTTTCCGACTGGAATTCGCTCCAGAAAATGGAGCGTCCAATCAGCGAACGTATCCTCGCACGACGTCAGCATATAGTATCCCTCACACACACACACACACACAGTAAACTCTCCGTAGTGCGAACATGGACCTACATGCTATGAACTATTACGTACGTGCTAAGACCACTGACCTCTACATGGAACGAATCACGAACGAAGCCAACTGGGAGATCGCAGTTCTGATTGGTCAATAAATCCAAAGTAGGCGTCTTGGCATGCTAATATGTATCTATGAATAATTCATGCGGAGCAGTGAAACCCACTTTCCAAAAAGGCCTCGTGACATTCGTCACTCGGTCGCGCGTTCACTCCGGGTATCTAGACTCATCTCAGCCGCTTAGCTAGAGTCACGAGGCCTTGTCAAAAGGCTAGGTAAGGTCAGGCGCAACTCAGTTGAGAGAGAGAGAGAGAGAGAGAGAGAGGAGGAAGGAGGAAGGAGGAAGGAGGAAGGAGGAAGGAGGAAGGAGGAAGGAGGAGGAGGAGGAGGAGGAGGAGGAGGAGGAGGTGAAATTAATAAGAAGTTATTGTAACATGCACAATATTTTTCTTTCTGATGAATTTATTGTAGCTGTCCATCTTTATTTTGCATTGTGAATTGTGTTACAGCATGTACTAGTGGTAAATATGGTCCAGGATGTTCACAGACATGTCACTGTGCAGGTGGTTTATCATGTAACATCTATAGTGGAAGATGTTCAAGTGGATGTCAGACTGGCTGGTCTGGGAACAACTGTCAAAGTAAGTCGTGGTCAACAATGATAACAAATGATATATGACATTAAAATGCTTTCCCCAAATAAGATAAATCAGGATGTGACATGTAATGTACACTGCAGCTTTGTAATTGTTGTCATTTTGTTAATTTGTTATTGTTTAACCTCATAGCCTACAGGACCCGGGGGCTCCTGTGTTATACCTGTGTGGAATAAGATAATTCAGTAGTCAATGGGTTAACTTGAAGTTATCATATTTTTTATTGTTGTAGAAAACCCTTCTTAAGATGTGTTTCGGGGACGATTCCTCTCATATATCCCATTTTCATTAGGAGTAGTAGTGATGACTGGAAGCCTTTATCGGATAAGTTGTTTAGCACCAAGCTAATCTGCCACAAGGTCCATACGTAAATAAAGAAGAGGATTTCTTTTAAGTATACACAGATTTATCTAGTGAAGGCATTGTTAAGTTCAAGAATATGTGTAATAATTGAAATTAAAATGTAAAATATTGAATGTCTTGTTACAATGATACAATCTAATTTAATGAGCTAATAATATTTGCTAGTAGTACCTGTTTAATTGTGATTGTAAAATATTTGCTTATCATCCCCAGTTCTAGATGATTGTGAAGGCGGTTACTATGGATCTCAATGCACTGATAAATGTCATTGCTTGAATGATGAACCATGTGATGACAATACTGGAGAGTGCTCTGAGCAGAAGTGTGCTCTAGGATACAAAGTACGCAGTGGCCAGATCAGCTGTCAAGGTAAAATGCAATTTTTTCAATAAAGGGTGTTGAATTTTCCATATCAATTTTTATTTATATCTCCATTCTATCTCTAGACTACATGATGATGCAACATGAACATCAAGTATGGTGCAGTGTGCATGATACACCAGGATTGTTTTATGTAGACATGTATGAGCACTCAGAAAATTCATGTACATGTATATATTGGTCATATCAACCAGATATATGTACATAGTGCTGCGATAGTAAATCCATTATTGTAATGTATATTCTGGAGGGGGATCTAGTATACAAATATTGACTGCTTTGTTGGGCATGTTGAAACTGTTGCCCAAGGTAAAGTTGAAACTGCATATACTCGCCTCAAGAGTTAATCAAATTATGACCTCCAAAGTCAGCATTCATTATTTGAAAATGTAACGTGAGACCCTCCTCACCAGTAATTCACTAGGGGCGAGGGTAAACTGAACACTGCACTGCGCATGTACACACAATCAATCATACACACATCTGACTGCTCGACTGTTCTCTACTTGTTTTCTGTCATTATCCTACACTAACCAAGTTCTTAGCTTCGACCCTTGACCCAACAGCAACCTGACACTAACCTAAACCTAACCTTAAAACCCAATTGCAACTCGAACCCTAACCCGTACCTTTGATGAAATAAAGTCTGCAACAACTGTCCCAGGAGCAAACGTCTGATCTAGCTTCTTAGAATACCTACTAATGAATCACATCACAATCCTCAGAGAGAGAGAGCTGTAACTTAGTTGTGACTAAAGTTATTGTCTTAAAATGAAGAGTTGCAGCCAACATGATGAGCCACCTGAAAGTATAGTAAGACAAAGACAAAAATCGAATGATTCCACGTGATTAAAATGATTTGAATTTTGTGTTTCCAACCCTGTTTCCAGTAGACCCCAGCCAAAGTTATTTTGCCGTTAGTAACCAATAATAATCATTCATCAGATGTTTCCATAAACATGACTTTTTGTTTATTTCTCCAGAGTGTGAAGGGGGTACCTTTGGTTTGGATTGTCTTCAGCAATGTCATTGTGCTCAAGTGGCTTGTGAGACAGAGAGGGGTCTTTGCAAGGGACAATGCCTTGATAGCTGGATTGAACCATACTGCCTTCAAAGTAATTATACCCAGCATATATTGTATTCTGTTTTGTTCCCTTGTTCAGCCACTATTATTATGATTATTATTCTTGGTTGTTTGACACTTGAGCATAGTTCAAACATATTTTGTACTGTTTGCTCTGTATAAAGTCCAATTTATATTTTAATGAAGTTTCTCCTACACTGTACACTAGTAAGCGGAAGTTTAATGTGAAAAAACAAACCTTTTTCCCCCTCCAAATCATTATCAGTTATTGGGTTATCTTTGTAACGTCAAACCTGTCTATAGCGACCGCCCAAGGAAAATAAAAAAATCTGGTTGTTGTAGACAAGTTGGCGTTGGCGCCCTTTATAAGCCCATCAATAAATCTAACATCCCAAGTTTCTTTGTTGGTGTTTAAAAATTCAATAATCATAGAGTGGTACGGTTTTTAGTCAAAATAAAAATACATCATGATTTAACATTTTTGTTTGGTTTTGAAATTGTCCAGAATTTTAAAAGTTTTAGGTACATTACAAATTATTAAAAAAAAAATAAAAATGAACAAGCCTGAAAATTGATTGACAGACAGTGTGCCGCCCACTCACCAGGGCCTCTCACGGGCCGCAGTGCGTGAGCAAGCGAGGCGTCAATAGCGAATTTCATGAAAATGATGCTGTGTTGATATATTTTCAATAAAATTTGGCCCTTATGAAATGTGCAAGAAACCATATCCTATCTTTATAGGCTGCCACTAAGCGATATACTGCCATATACGGGTATACAGCAGAGCGAGTGAACAAAATTGCTCAAGTGCTGCTGTTAATTGCTGGTCGCTACTTGGCTGGCCCTGGTGTTGTTGTGTGAGCATTTCCGGTGGCTAGTGGAAGCACAATGAGTGGCCGCTGGTTGCGTTATGTAGGTGGTCATTGTGCACAGGTTCTTGACTACATGAAAGCTCACATGGGGATTTTGAGTGTTCGTTATGGACAGGTGGTCGTTATAGACACGTGGTCGCTAAGATAGGTTTGACTGTAGTACAAAACTTATTTTCTCAAGTGGATAGACATCATGATTGATAAAAGTCAGTGGTTTCACGAAGCATGTATGATTCCCATACCAGGAGTATTGCATTGATATACATTAAATAATTACATTTTGGACGAAGTAATCAGATAAGATCTTCCCTTGTTTAGGTACACCTGCGTGAACAAGTACAAGTTTATTTGTGGTAGATTTTTATGATCTTGCTTAGTTCTGATAGAAATACTAATCCAATGAAGTGACTGGGTTGCAATCTTCTATTGCTGCAGACATGTATATTTGCATTTGATGTTTTGCACTTTTGCTTGGTTTCTAACAGGAATATCATGATTATATTCAGG
>JAVYIG010013605.1:0-46262 GCA_035222895.1 Strongylocentrotus droebachiensis
TAATCCTTATCTAAATTCAGTTTCTGTTGACGTTTCATTAGAGAAAGAAGACGATTCGCTGTACCGTCCTCGACTCTTATCTTTGTTTGAATCAAGTTCCCCTGCCTCCGCGCGTAGCGCGGAAGCTCTGAAGTTTTATTAGATTATTAAAGAAAGAAGACGATTCGTTGTACCATTCTCGACTCTTAATCCTTATCTAAATTCAGTTTCTTTGACGTTTCATTAGAGAAAGAAGACGATTCGTTGGACCGTTCTCGACTCTTAATCCTTATCTAAATTCAGTTTCTGTTGACGTTTCATTAGAGAAAGAAGACGATTCGCTGTACCGTCCTCGACTCTTAATCTTTGTTGAATCAAGTTCCCCTGCCTCGCGCGTAGCGCGGAAGCTCTGAAGTTTTATTAGATTATTAAAGAAAGAAGACGATTCGTTGTACCATTCTCGACTCTTAATCCTTATCTAAATTCAGTTTCTTTGACGTTTCATTAGAGAAAGAAGACGATTCGTTGGACCGTTCTCGACTCTTAATCCTTATCTAAATTCAGTTTCTGTGACGTTTCATTAGAGAAAGAAGACGATTCGCTGTACCGTCCTCGACTCTTAATCTTGTTTGATCAAGTTCCCCTGCCTCCGCGCGTAGCGCGGAAGCTCTGAAGTTTTATAGATTATTAAAGAAAGAAGACGATTCGTTGTACCATTCTCGACTCTTAATCCTTATCTAAATTCAGTTTCTTTTGACGTTTCATTAGAGAAAGAAGACGATTCGTTGTACCGTCCTCGACTCTTTTTCCTTTTTTTTGTATCAAGTTCCCCTTCCTCCGCGGAAGCTGTAGCGCGGAAGCTCTGAAGTTTTATTAGATTATTAAAGAAAGAAGAAGATTCGTTGTACCATTCTCGATCGACTCTTAATCCTCGTCTGAATTCAGTTCCCCCCCCCCTCCCCTCCCGCGGAAGCTTTGACGTTTCATAAATTATTAGAGAAAGAAGACGATTTGTTGTACCGTTCTCGACTCTTAATCCTTATCTGAATTCAGTTCCCCCCCCCCTCCCTCCCGCGCGAAGCGCGGAAGCTTAGACGTTTCATTAAATTATTAGAGAAGAAGACGATTCGTTGTACCGTTCTCGACTCTTAATCCTTTTTCCTTCTACGTCTCTTCCTTTCTTCTTTTTTTCTCTCTCTTTTTTTTTTTGGCCGGCGTTTTGGGGGGGGCGACCGCCCCCACCGCCCCCCCCCTGGCTACGCGCCTGGGGGTGCTTTGATGCATTATTTTATCAGGGTTGTGCTTTTGGAAACCTAGTGAGCACCGTGGCTGATATTGTTTGTTCCTTTATTTTTTTTTTTTTTTCCTTTAGCGTAAACAAACGTGATCTACAATAATGACTGATATGTATGTGAAACATAGGTATTTTCACTCGATCATTAATTATTCAGTTCAGAGAGTAGAGATGTCATGCTCTATAAATAATCATCTGTGTGTTTTGCTCTAGCTCTGCATATGTATGCGCGCGCGCCGAAAAAATAAACGAGGTCAGCAACGGACGCGCGCGTACGTGTCCGTAGCCATCTTGATATCAGCTGGCGACGAGTCGCCAATTGTTTTACGGATAAGTCGGAACGACTTAAAATTTGGTCTTTTTTGGCCATTCTGATCGCCCGCGAGCCAGCCATTTAAAAACTTGTGCTACAAAGCACAAGTTTTGGATAAATTTACTTGATATCTTCGCTTCTTTTACCTCACTTTTCAACCTTGCATTTAGTCCACGGTTGACATTTTCTTTCGTTTCACCAATATGGCGCAACAGTGAAGAGTTATCATGTCTTCAGAAATCGTACAACCTCAACCAAGCTTCTCTTGAAGAAGGGGCGTTTTATCGCTCAAATATCTTCCAATTTTATCATTCAGTGGATGGACAAGGAAACCAACGATATGGAAAAGAAAATTACGTCATCTCCAGCTCGTCTCACTTCGTGTGAGACGAAGGGAAAGGGTAAGAATTTCACCTATTAATTCAATGACATAGAAAAATGGTCTTTCACCGGTACCCAGTTGTCGGGCCTTTTACGGCTCACCCGCTGCTCTCGACCCGCTCAGGCCGCGGCCGTGTTGCGCCAGCCAGCGTCTATCACGGGACTTCTCCCTCTCGCTCTCGACATATCGAGCGCACGCACAATTTTTCACAACACAGGAAAATGTTGCCGCCTAACGAAGTTAGATCGATCTAGACCGAATTTTCCGTCTCTTTCGTTCGTTAGCCTCTTATTGGGGTAGGGTCGGCCGGCTCTCTCTTTAGAGACGGAAACCGTCTATACACATTCCCATGATAACGCCACGGCCATTTCAGGTCGTAGCGTTTTGCCCCCAAAATCCCCCAAAATTAGGGAGGCCAATGCCCGGGCGTAAGGCTTCTACGCCTACGATTTGTGCGCTCGTCGCCCACTTCAAAAAATTAGCAGAGGGAAAAAATGATGTAAAAAAAAAATTGATGAAAATAAGAAAAGAAAATACAATCATACATTTCACAACATACCTATAATCACGGATCTGTAACAGTCTTTCACCATTTGTTGACGATCTTGCAGATTTTGACGTATTTGAGTCCAATAATTTCTCGTAGCAGAACAACTTTACGAACGCGCATCCCAGACTAAGAAAATCCTAGAGGCGTAGAGGTTTGCTCACTAAAAACCTTCTCATGGGCTGAAGGTAGACACTAAAAATATGGGATCCGTTTTGAGTAAAGAACTTTTGATAGAGATCAACATTTCAGATGTTCACAATTGCCACTTCTAACAACTAGAAAATATAAGAAAAAGATTATATCTTTTTAAATACAGATTTTTACAAACTGAACATTCGAAGTAGATTAGAGTACGATGTTTCTGTCAATCTTGCGTTGGTTTGAGCCCTATAGCTACATCCATCTCAAAATGAGAGAAAAACTGTGAACAGTGACGTCATTGTTCGCGCCAAAAATAAAGGGTATTGCGACATATGTTGAGCTCCACTGAGCTCCGGTCAGATCGTGCGCAAAGCGTAGTCTTATTTATAGACCTAGTACCTTATTCTCACAGCACTAGATACGAGTGTCGTGCAGTATAATGTATGAGAAGTGTTAAAAAAAATATTTCAGTAAAAAAAAGGTCTACGTGAGCAGTCTATACTCCAATTGAGAATTGAAATGAAAGCCATGATTTGAAGGTGTGTGTTGTATGACACAATGGTTAGTGAGTGTGTATGTTACGTATAGCAAAGGGAGAGAGAGAGAGAGGAGAGAGTGAGAGAAATATTAGTACACGTACATGACGTACGTTGCATGGATCATGCTACTGTGTTCGCTGCAAGATGGATGTTGAATTGGACCTCGTAACTTCTCGATCGTTGATAATAAGGAATACTCATGAGGAAATCAAATTGTTGGAATACACATCTAAGGTAAATATCAATGAATTATATATGTTTCTTAGCTGCCAATTTGTATATTCCTTCTTCATTTTTGAACCATCGCCTTCGGCTCGTAGTAGTAGAAGATGGAATCGTTCGCACATTGATGGCTGGATTTCAGCCCTGCATTGGGGCTTGCCTGCGCGGTGTGTACGTGTGCGACCGATTCAAGGCTAGCCGCTGTTGAGTGATTGCACTTTCGCGCGAAGTTTTAAACTTCATCATGACTTTGTCCGGACAATGACACGCCCATTGCCTCGGCCTGTCTAATTATCAACGTAATTCGCGACATGAATTTATCTGTTTCAAGGCTCTTGCGTACGGCCAAGGCGTAGAAGGAAGGGAGTGTTTACAAGCTGGATATCTCCTATTTTATGGAACTTCTGGAGTCGGCAGATGGGGTGAGTTTTCTTAGTGAAAGTAAATGCTTTCTTTTAATCTTTGTTTTATTTTAAACAAATTCGTATTAAAAAGTTAGATTGGGCATTGGCCTCCCTACCAAAATGTCATTTTACCTCGTGCATGTTATATTGTAAATTAGGCCTAGGCTATAATAATTCAGTTCCACTTACCAACTTGACTGAAATAATCAGTTTAATAGAATCTAGTCCCTTTTTAGGAATTTATGGGTCAAATCGAAATCCATGATGAAAAAGATTTTCAAAAATGGATTTCGATTTTGACCATAATTTCCTTAAAAGGGACCATTAAACGGATTATTTCAGTCAAGTTGGTAAGTGGAACTGAATTATTATAGCCTAGGCCTAATTTACAATATAACATGCACGAGGTAAAATGACATTTTGGGGGATTTGGGGGGCAAAACGCTACGACCTGAAATGCCGTGGCGTTATCATGGGAATGTGTATAGACGGTTTCCCGTCTCTAAAGAGAGAGCCGGCCGACCCTACCCCAATAAGAGGCTAACGAACGAAAGAGACGGGAAAATTCGGTCTAAGATCGATCTAGACTTGTTTGTTGTTACCACCGGCCCGGCCCTGTGGCTGTTGTTCTTTATTTTAGCCGAATTTATGATTAAGTTTTGCTGTTTATATTGGTATGGTAGATCTACGTATGGTCTAGGGTGTCTGAACGATTTTTCAATTTTCAGTTTGGGATTGTTTTTCACCATTTTTGTTGGATATTTGAATAAAAAATGTTATCAGAATAATACATTTCAAATTTCAAGACTCACCAATGTTTCTATCAAAGATACAGCCCCTCAAAAAACTCTGCAATATTCATAGCATTTTGGTCAGAATGGACAAAAAAGTGGTTCACGCCAAGTTATAATTTTTGCTCAAAAGTTGTACAGCACGATATGCAAAACGTGGAGTAAGGGTATTTTCAAACTGAAAGGCCTCGTGATCCCTTGGGACTAGAGAAAAAATAAGTGCATGGATATATTCCTTACAACTGGCCCAACTTATCCCTCGGGGGCTCACTTCATGAAATTGGTAAATCTCCGAGTTACCATGGAAACGATGTTTAAATCGCTGTTTTAAGCAAGATATTTTTAGAATTTTGGGGGTGAGCCCCTTTGCGGAATGTGGAGAAAAACCTGCTCTTTCATATGACACCTCACTTATTGAGTATCACCTTCAGGATCACGAGATATTATTGGTTTGAATCTCATTTTGGTAATAAAATCATTGACCAAGTTTGCATGAGCGCGCAATGTACATGGACTACATAGGGATGTGTGCAATCTCTATGGGGAGGATTTTAGCACACAAAACTGAGTGCGCGATCAGACACCCTACTACGTAGAGAGAAAATCATGTTCAATGTTATTAGAATTTAAAAAACCCTAACACTTACGACTTTCGACCATATTTTTTAGTAACGGTTTTATTGAGACTGAATTCCTGAAAAGTGAAGCGAAGGGTCCAACAAATTGGCAAGACCTAAAAGTGCAGAGGCCAGTGCAGTGTAACTTTTTAAGCGTCTAGTTTGATTATTTATAATGATACCTTTCTATGGCTATGCAACTTACCAGTTACCAGATGGATTTACTAAATCTATTGCAATTAGTATTTCTGTCACTAATTTGTTTGGCACTATTGTAAGTAACAATAAAATTAAAAGTGACTGTGTTTCAGCATGTCAATCATGTGTTCATTTTTTTCGTTATTTTGTTATGTTTTTTATTTTTTTCACAGAGAATGGACGTAGTCAAAGATCTAATAAAAACAGGCGCGAGCCGGCACAGGTTCGTGCTCCAGGCGATCCTAACAACAGTCAGTCACGCCGACCAGTGCCGCAAAAGAGTAGGGCCGTGGACAAACGGCCACGCAGCCGAGGTCTTCCTGCCAGCAGACGCGATGAGGTAACAGTCTTGAGGATTTCAACAATATTTAGATAATACTGTGTCATGGTGACACACAAAATTCTATACTATTTAGTATTAAAACATGAAATACTCATGATATTAACAAGTGGATCAAATTTGCATACAGGGGATATTTTAGGCACTCGGGGCAGCGTTTCATGAAACAGTCGTAAGTACAAGTTCACTGACATCCCATTGAAACGCATGTTTAATTTAATACACGCATTTCAATGGGATGTCGGTGAACTTGTACTTATGATGGCTTTGTGAGACGCTGCCCAGGCTGGGGCCTAGTCTGCAGGCACAGACCCTAATTTGACACTTTATCAACAAATCATTGTGCCTTGAGAGTAGTCTAGCCCAGCTACCTACTAGTACATGGCCTATGGTAGTCTTATAGTGCAGACTCACTTTTACGACTGACCAGGGTTTGTGCTTGCAGACTAGCTGGGGCCTGTGCCCCATTTCACAAAACTTTTCATCAGTGACAACTGTCATGTCAATGACAGTTTTTGTTATAAGCTAGTGAAACCCTTGCTTCTGATTGGGTATCAGCAGATTTGTCACTGATTTTTGTCATATGTCATTGAAAAAAAGCTTTGTGAAACAGGCCCCAGATCTGTGCATGTATTTTTTTGGCACTGCAATATAACTTTTCCTAATCATGTTTCCTAATCTTACAGGTGACAGTAACTCAAAGGGCTGAATTTGGTTCAGCCCTTCCTCATGGACCGAAGAAACTCAACATGAATCACCTCCTGAACTTCACCTTCGCTGCGAGAGAGAGTGAAGATGCCAGGGGTGGCTCTGGTTATCGTAGCCGGTCAAGATGGGGTCATAGACGCTTCAACAAGGAACAGTTCTTGCAAGCAAAGTAAGTTAGGGTCGTGGGAAGATAGAGCCGTATGAAGGACACCACGCTTCATTTTATTTGCGGGGTTTAAAGAAAGAGGTTCCTGATTTAATCTTTACAGAATGGAATAGGTATACAAATATGGGAGAGGAAAAATACAGATTTCTACTGGTCATTTTCCCCTCAGATTCTTAATTGTTTCAAGCCCAGTCGTTTAAAGCCCCATTGCACTACTTGCTCCCTCTATAAAGAAAACTATGCCTAAGTGGTGCCCATTGGTCCCCCATGATCCTCTTTTTCTTATGTTATTTGAGAGCTGAGTTGATGAGATAACCACCTGTCAATGACCAGCAGGGTGGTCTAATCCCTCCTGGCCAAACAAGTGCAGACATGCTTTAAGTTCAGCTATTTAGAAGTGCTTGAAAGCTCTGCAATGGATCTTCATCAGTAACTACTAACTACTAACTAGTGTACCAAAATCGTTTTACTTTAATTGTTTTCCATCAGTATTCAGTACTGTTTCCTCATTTTTTAATCAGGCAAATGTGAGAACTTCAGATAATTTGCAGAATTAAGTTTAAATTGTGCTTGTTTCAATTCATTGCATCCGACATATGTTCGGTTAGTAGATATGATAATGAAGATAAAGACATCTTAGATTGATACTTGTTATTTATATATCGTTAGGGTAATGAGTACATGAACTCATATTAAAAAAGGAAGCTAGTTCTTTTTTTTTTTAAATGGGAACAATTGCATGCCATGTCAATCTATGATTATATCAATTATCAACTTCTTTTTTATATTTCAGTTGTCAGTTTGTAGTGAAAGCCAAAGGGAACTACAAGCAGCAGTCTGTAGACCCCGATGCTTTGGTGGAATGGGATTCGATTGAACAGATCCGCATGCTTGGCCATGAGATGCCCTCCTGCCCCATCTGTTTATATCCACCAACTGCAGGTGAATAAATATTTCTTCACCTTTAACCTTTAACCCTTTGATTGCTAAACACAAGGTAACTTTAATCAGGGTTCTTGTTAATAGCCGGCAACCGGCTATTTTTTCCGGCTGTAACGGCAATCGTAGCTGGCTGTCGGCACCATAAAAAAAAAAAAAAAAAAAAAAACGTAGCCGACAGAGACTGATGGACTAGAAGTTGAAACCCACAGTGCTGCAGCTCAGAATGATGACAAGCCGACGACAGTCACCAGGCAAAGTGAAGAAGGTGCCAGTGGGCAAGATGAAGCTGAAGACCAGGAGGTGAAGTCCACCCTTGACATCCTAGGTCTGGATGAGGATCTTCTTAGCCAGTCCTCAGATTCAGAAATGGAATGATCATTCACTATGCAGGGTTCTTGTTAATTTTTCTGATAGCAGGCTATTTATGATTTACAGGAGGCTAATAAAATTGGAAAAGAAAAATCTCTGTGCGCGTAGCGCACATGACCATGTGTGCGAAGCGCACATCACGAGCGCGAAGTCCCTTGCGGCCGGGGTCCAGGGCCCGCCCAAGGGCCCTGGCAGCTTTAGGGTTTTAGATGCTCTCTGGTGCCATCTTAGCCTTATTTTTGAAGATATGATCACACTGTATGAGCCATAGTTTAATGATAAAGATCATGAATATTTTGGCTGAATAACTTACTTTTCATATGATATACAATATGAAATGAAAATGCTCCATTATTGTTTCTGATAAATCAATCATATTTGTGATGAATCTACAATTTTGAATTACATGATAATGATACAAGGTAGTCCTGGGCAAAAACGGTTAACTGACGTTTACAGGACCTTGTCAGTGAAGAAAATCGTTTGCGATAAAAAATTAAAAAAATTGGAACACACATAAAAAAAATATGACAAAATTGGATTGGTAAATGGTTTGCAGGTATGTGACAGCTGTCACAGGAGTCTGGGGGTGTTACGCCCCCAGCAGGGTCCAGGTGCAGTGCCTCAGTCTGGAGGGGAGTCTCCCCTGAAGGCAAGCCCCTAGCATTTCAAGATCTCCCATTCAGATTCTAGAGACCTTAGAAGGAAAAATCTTGTCAATTCAATCAGAATGTATTAAACTTTTCTCGCATATTGAAATGTAATGTGACACATGTTTAATATTCATGTACCTGAGGCTGAAACTTTTTGCAATAATTACATAGTCAGGGTTCTTGTTAATAGCCGGCAACCGGCTATTTTTTGGACCCCGGCCGCAAGGGACTTCGCGCTCGTGATGTGCGCTTCGCACACATGGTGATGTGCGCTACGCGCACAGAGATTTTTCTTTTGCAATTTTAGTAGCCTCCTGTAAATCATAAATAGCCTGCTATCAGAAAAATTAACAAGAACCCTGTTTAATAGGCTAGAGGCTATGGAGATTGCTTGTTACAATTTCAAATCAGTTCCTAAAGGTAAAAAAGAAATCCACTCTCATTTCAAGTTAGTTCTAAAAGAAGCCAAAAATCAGTGAGATAGATTGATGAAACTTTAAGGATTGAGTAAAATTCAATAGAAAATGGATTTGATCAAAAGTTTAAAGTTGAATAACAGAGCTGAGTTCATGATATTGAAACATGATATAGAAAATCATGACGAGCCCCTTTACACATGAGAAAGCATGATATGTACATGTAAGCCTCAGTCCCTTGTAGGACTCTGTGCTAAAAAATACATTTTAGACAATATATATTCTGTCAAATTTACCAACTTCCAGTTATTAGCATTTTCTAATTGATTTAACTTATTTTGATGTTTACAATTTTTAAATAGTCATTCAGTTGTTCGATCAATGTATTTTATAATGTAATTGTCTCATCATTCATTGTTTTATCATCAAGTGTCACGTCAAGATACACGTTTTTATATACTTCTCTTGTTTTCCTTCTCAGCCAAGATTACAAAATGTGGCCACATTTATTGCTGGCCATGCATCTTGCACTACATCTCCCTTGGGGAGAAGAGATGGCGCAAGTGCCCCATCTGCTACGAATCAGTGATGGCAAGCGACTTGAAAAGGTGAGCCAGATTGAAGGTACCAAACCTTGCGAGTCATAGCATATTATGCAAGTCTGGTAGACTGAAACTTGTATAGTAGCTTGACAAACCAGTGCGAAACTGGCCAAGGATTGTCTAAAAAAAAAACTTATGTTTTTTTTTTGAATTTCAAATTGCAGGCTTGATTTACAACCAGGCAATGTCCTGATGTCATTTATAGTTTTAATACCCATATTTTAGGGAAACATCTTATGCACCAACTTCAGTTTCATGTTTGTAGCAAAAATATGAACATTTGTAAAGTAAGTAAGAGTATTTTATATCAAGACTGAGACTCAAGGCAGGAGAAAAATCCAATGTCAAGCCCTGGGGGGGGGGGGGGGGGAGGGGGATTACCTCTCCTCCTCACTTCAGCAAAATTGCTCTGTATTGTGGCATTTCATCACTTCTTTTAGAAAACACCTCAACATTTCTTTGTGATCAAATAGACTTGATCTTAACACAAGTTTTACTTTCCATTATCCAGCGTGGTTGCCAAATCCCTGAAGACCTTCAGTGTTGGTGACACCATCACGATGCGTCTAATGACGCGGGAGAAAGGATCCATTACCATTCACCCTCACTGCCCAGACAGTGCTCCTGTAGAATTGCCAGTGTCTCCATGCATGACGGATTCATCGGAGGAAACCTGCTTTGTAAAGCTAATGATTGCCAGCCCTAGGGAAGTTCTAGATGAGGTGAGAATAAAATCTTGTTCTGCAAATGTTTTTTTAAATCACATTATTAGAATAGCATTATCCTGAAATAAAAACTATATCATTATAGGCTATATTCTAAATACTACGTAGATCTTGTTCTGCAAACCAATGTTTTTTTTATATCTCATTATTACAATAGCACCGTCTTGAAATAAAATAAAATTGTTATAGGATATATTCTAGATTCTACTGATATCTTGTTCATTTAGTTTCCTGAAAGTGTCATCTGTTTGAGACATAAATTAAATCAATAGATCTACATATACCTTTCTTAATTGGAGGTATTAACCTATTCACCTTCAAAAGTGTTCCTGTCTTGGTATATTTCTTTTAATTTATGGAAATTGAATTTATATTAGATGGATCAACAATTATTGTTTATGAACAGATTTATAAGACCTGTTTTTGTGAGATTAATTGTTGATTTGATGTTTCAAATACTTTTATTTCAGATATTAAAAAGAGAAAGAGGAGAATTGGAAAAGCAGCTGAAAGAATCAGTCGATGTAAGTGCCATTTAACAGATTAAGCTGTATTTTGTCAGTGTAAAGAAAATAAAAATAAATAAAATATTGAAGGGGTATTTTTTGTCGATTCCAGTAGTCAGCAATGAATGAGTTGGGAGCCTATTTATCTGTTTACCTATTTATTAACATGGCTACACATAGTTCATATATTTAGTTAATTACTATTGAACATTGTTTTTGCAATATTCTAGTTTGATAATGCAGATCAATAAATTTTCTTAAATAATTTTAGGATGTTGCCATCAGACCCAATCTACCTGAAGAGTAACTTTATTTAAATCTTTCAGAAATGTTTTCTTTAACCCGTTTGCTACTGAATTCTCTCATTCCCATAGGGTGAATACAGGAGCTACCCAGTTCCTGTAGGCAAGGGTTTAATCTAATAAATTATCTCTTTTTGTTTTAGGAATTTGAAAAATCATTTGTCCAGAGAGCCATGGATTCCCTGAAGGTAAGCACCATCATGTTTAAATGTAATAAGCCATTTTCCTAATGGTATCAAAATTAATGCACACATCTGTGTGAAGTGCCTCATTACAAAAATTGTCATTCACCTGTTAGGCTGTTACAAATAATCGTATTTGAATAGTCAAAATACGAACTGTAAACATTCTGTGTGGTTAGGTAGGACAAGCCATGATATTTGTCCTACCTAGCAACAATTAATGTATGCAATTCGCATTCAGACTATTGAAATACAATTATCTGTAATGGCCGTCATTTTTTATATTTTTCTTACGAAAGCTCATTAAACATTTATCTCGACTAAAAAAATGAAATAAATACTATTATAAATATAAGTTTGAAACTAGAAACTTTCGCTGTATGGGCATTTTAAGAATTGTTTATGATAGCCGTTTTCTGGGTATGAAATTTTATTGAAAAACCAACATAACCACTTGCAAATGTTTCTGGTTTTTCTGTTGTGCTGATAAATAGGTGCTGTTCAGAAACACCCATGTTACCGGATGTTTAAAGCCCCATTATAACCATTTCCTTTTATATGTATTTTTAACATTTTTAGGAAAGAGAGGATGGCCTTGGTCTGGATAAAGCAGTTACTGAAATATCAACATTAGTCACAGGTGAGTGTGCATAATCTTACCCATGGATAAATAATTCCATAAATTAGTGACCCACTTTGTGACATTTTTGGTGTCCCTGTTACATAAGGAACCCACACGTATTTGTGGCTCTGAGTAAAGACGTAAATAGTGGAGTATGACTGTTAAGTAATTCTAGGTATGAGGATGCAATATTATGCTTGGAAATCACTTTACAATCTCATTCCACTATTTAAGTCTTTACTCAGAACCACAAATACGTGTGGGTTCCTTATGTAAATTGAATTACCCACATGCTCTGGGCTTTTATTAAGAAGCACAAACATTTTATACAAATTAAATGAACAAGATTAATTTTTAAAAAGAGACAGCTAGCGCCGTGTACACTGTCGGATTTCTCACAGGCTGTCACAGCGTTCGTCGATTTTCGTCGACAATCTGAACTCATGTTGGTTGGATTTAGATATCAATCATCATGTCTTCCACAACTAAGAAGCGTGGCAAGAAGTTACAGACTTTTAAAGAAGAATACAGTAAGAAATGGAAATGCATCGTTCCTTCAAAGAAAAGCCTGAATCATGCTAAGTGCACGATATGTGCATCAGATTTCAACATTGGACATGTGGAGTTGACAGCAACTAATGAGCTTTCAGGTGCAAGAAGGCTGCAAAAGACTATAGCATCATATCAGAACATGTGATTGTGAGGGAGTTCATCTAACCTTTCAACAGAACACTTTCAATATGGAGTTGACACCAACTTATGAACTTACATGTGCAAGGACGCTGCAAAAGACTATAGTAACATATCAAGACATTTTGTCATGAGTTCATCCAGTCTTTCAGTAGAATACTTTCAATATGGAGTTACATGCACATGTAACACCAACTAATGAACAGGTATGTTACTTTTATTTAACTTGTTGTGCTATCGCGCTTGCCTGCGGGACCTGCGCTCGCCAGTGTGCAGAAAAATTTGCGTCGCGCAGAAAATTACTGATTTTGTCTCCAAATTACTGATTTTTAGCCTTATGATTACTGATTTGTGCTCTGAAAGAATGGCATCCCTGTGCACATTGTGTGTGAATAAATCCGATGACCGGGGTAATAATATATGTGAAGTGCTTTATACAGACAGTATGCCGTATTAAGCGCTATATAAATCACAATTATTATTAATGCTTTCATTCCTCACATGTTCAGATGAAGAAAGACCCTCTCTGGATCAAAAGGGGGATGATAATGACATGATGACAACGCCTATTCTATCAAAAGAGGTAAGAAATTACAAAGATTATTGGGCTCTTCATTGGCCTTTGTTTTTATTCCACTTCTAAGAATTGCGTACTACAGGTAATGGAAAATTTAGTGTTTTTGTAGTAACAGGAAATTTGTTTTCCACCAATGCTTATAAGTGATTAGAATGTTATTTGTATCATGATACATATTAATCCAACAAATTGTAGATATCAACATTTTGTTTGTAATGAGGCAGGGTTTAAGTGGCATAATGATTGAGAAGGAAAGTTTGCATATACTTGTTTTAGGACTCTCTAACTTTTCTGCTTTGTAAGGAAGAAGGAAGGCAAAAGATGATCTAACTGCTTGTAATCACACAAGTACATGGGTATAGTGATAATTCATTCCGTTATTGTGGATATGCTTTATTGGCCGATGGAGTAGATATGACTACCAGAGTACCAGTACATCCCTGGAAATGAACGCTCCATCTTATTTTTATATATTTGAAATGCAGGATTGCATCGTGTATGCTTGTGCCTTCTCCGATGAAGAGCAAGATGAAACCATTGAGGAACCACCCTCTCCACCGGAAGACAACCAACCACCACCTCAAGAATCATCAAGCACAGACGTAACCAAGGAACCGACAGAAACTGAAGATTGTACTGACGATGTCTTGGAAGAAAGCAACATTAGCGGAGATACTGGTAATCCATCTCCCCAAGAAGATGTCGCTGCTCCTGTTTCGGGGAAGACTGGAGAGGAAGAGGAAAAGAAGGAAGAACTTGATAGAGGAGAGGAGAAAGAGAAGGAAGGGGTGGACTATCTTGAGACGTCACCCAGTCACGCTGATAGTTCAAGTGGTACAGAGAGGAAGATTCCCTCTGGTCACTCCAGAAATGTCTTTTTCTATCAAGGTACAGTTGTCAGTAAAGTTTTGCCAAAAATTATTTGTGATCTGTATGCATTTTTAGTTACGTGGCTCTAGTGAATATAGTTGTGTGAAAAAAATAACATCAAAGAAATTTCAGCGCACCTCATAGGTTATTTATTCTTCCTGATAATTTTGTTGAGATCTTGAGTAAACTTAATAATTGATTTTAAAAATTCTAAAAAGTGATAACTTCTATGAAGCGAGGATAAGTGTTATCTTTCTATACTTTCAGCATGTAATTTTTAGCATCACAATATTTTATAAATAACTAGTATGATTTGAGAAATCTTTTAATATGTGAGATATAATTGAAAATTGCGCCAGTCTTTAATGCTGACTAACTTCTTTCTCATTTTTGTTTCTCCTCTTGTCTGTTTCACTTTGTCTCTGTCCTCCTTCTTTATCTGTTTTTTGTTGTTTGTCTGTCTGTCTCTCTTTCTGTCTGTATCTCTTTCACTCTTTCACTCTCTCTCTCCCTCTCTCTCTCTCTCCCTCCCTTTGCTCCCAAACAGCCGAGGATGGTCAGCAGCTGTTCCTGGGTTCCCTTAATGCCCGCTGCCTGATGCATGAGTACGGTCATCTAGAGCACTCTCCCTTAATCATCACAGCCAAGATCGTTGAGATAGAACACATCTCTGTCACCCAGGTAACTAACCCTTTACTCTGTACAAACGGCATATGTAAAAGAAAGAATCAAACCATTCCCCTAACGTGACTGTTGTAGGTGTTAGATGGTGTCTCAACAAGCTTTTGACGGTAGGGACTTTTAGATTTACACGACGAGAACGTGGACCTCTACGTGTGGCATCCTTTTAAGGCACTGGCAATACCCGGCAGTGCCTTAAAAGGACGTCGCATTGCCTTAAAAGGATGTCACACGTAGAGGTCCACATTCTCGTTGTGTAAATCTAAAAGTCCCTACTGATGATAGTTGTGACAAGCTGTTCACCAATAGATCATGGATATTAACACTAACAACAGTATTTGCTCTAAAACAGTGTTGATAGTGTTACCAACATTTATAACATTGTCCTCACGACCCCTAACCTGCGGATGTCTCTGCCAGTCCAAAATTTGCCATTTTAGCGATCAGAGGAAACACAGGAGATTCCAAAACCAACTGTAATAGTAGCTAGACATCCTCAAAATCAAGGCGTCAACCATCATAATTCGTGGTAATGCCATTCAAAAGGGCTTCTAGTAAAATAATGCCAAGTAATAAGAACTACTATTATTTGCTGTTTATAAGAGATGATAATCTGCATGTGAAAGTGTTCGAGTTAAAGTCATATTACAATGTATGAGAGTGTACAGGTTGAATATCTGTTCAGTGATTTTGTGCAAATGTTAACCGGTATGCAACTATTTAAGTTTTAATAGGTCTGAACTTTGAATTGTAGAAATAAAATGAATATAATGTAAGATATTAATACTACATTGTTTCTGAAAGCCAGTAGATTTGAATGAAATTCCTTCCATTCTCTTCCGTTTTCAGGAGATGCGTAACCGGATGCGCCACCTTCAGCACCTGCCCCTGACCTGTGACGTCAGCGTCTGTGAACTTACCCTCCGACCTCCGACCCTCTCGCCCAGGACCCTCGCGTACTTCTCTGCAGAGATCCAGAGGAAGAAGCAGAAGAGGGACAAGAAGGCCCGGGAGGAGAAGCGTCGGGAACGCAAGATCAGCCAGGAGGAGGATCGCAAGAATGGCATCTGTAAGTATCACAATCCAATACATCAAGGCCCATTTCACAAAACTTGTCATCAGTGGCAAATGACAGTTTTTGTGATAAGCTAGTGAAATCCTTGCTTCTGATTTCTGATTGGTTATCAGCAGATTTGTCACTGTTTTGTGCCATTTATCATTGAAAAAAGGCTTTGTGAAATGGGTCCCTGATAAAGGTGATCCAACATTTGCTAAGGTGACATTTGATCCAAGCTCTATTGAATCAAAGATAAGAGTTGCAGTTAGGTTTGCAATTAACTTTTATGATTGATTTAGGGGAAGGTTTAGGATTGGGGCTATGGGTGGTCAAAGTGTGATCCAGGGTTAATTTGAGGAATTTGGTTAGTGTAAGAAATTAAATGACTTGTTGATGGAGGCTCCAGCCATTTTATTTTTCTTTCTCTCTCTCTCTCTCTCTCTCTCTCTCTCTCTCTCTCTCTTCCCTCTCTCTCTCTCTCTTGATAGATCAGCTACTGCATATTTGGAAAGTTGAAAGAAAAATAGATCAAAAGCAAACATCTTGTCATCCTGATGTTCTGACAAAATGATACTGTTTGTATAATTGTATATGGCTCTTTGCCCTGCATTTGCTAATAATCATTCCAAACCTGCTAGTAGCCCCAAACGTGGTTTAATTATAAATCATAACAAATGATGATTATTTTGCATCCTTCAGATCCCACGGCAAGGTATTCCCTCAAGAGCACCAACCAGTTCCCAGCCTTTAGTCCAGGATCTGTTCCAGAGAACCCTGGTCCACCCAGACCCATCTCGCCTGCATCGGTAGACTCAGGAGCATCCTCCAACTATAGCGCTGCCCTGTCGGACCATCATGACGATGAATTCATCTATAGTTCCACTTATGGTAAGCATTAAGTATTATCTTTTAGATTTAAATTTAAAATTTGCGAAACCTTGAAGTTTTAAAGGACAACCAACAAGGACGCGAGTTCATACAGGAGAAAACAATGTGTTCAAAGTTTTAAACGGCAAGCCAAGCAACCAGGAGTAAGCACATTCTAGGGAGTGTTTCACAAAGACTTAGATCGACTTTAAGTTGGACTTAACTATGGCAGGCCATTCATGCCACGGGCTGCTCTCACCATTATGACCTTTAGATATTATAAAAAAAAGTAAATTCTGTCGATTTGTGACCATGATTTGTACGTCGCTCGAGAGACCAATGTCCAGTAATTGGTGAGAAATCTCAAAGTTGATTTCATCTGCATGGCACATAACTTCAAGTGGGGACCCCCTGCTGCACATGGTCATCGCATTAACCATAAGATCCCTTGTGGTTGATTGTGTCTGTATGTTCCATAACTACAAGTTGACCCCGAATTTTGAAACAACAAGCTAAATTAAAAGTCTATGCACTCTCTTGTGAAGCTAGCTAATGATTCACAAGTACTTTTCTTCTCAATCTTCTCTGTTTTAATTCAATGAGTGGCTTGTGTGTAGTAAGGGCTAGACATCAACAGGGGTCAGAGGTCAACTGACCTTTCTTGAAATCCATATGTTGATTCTCTCAATCTAATTAAGATATGTATTATCTGTATTCTGTAATGTGTAATATGTAAATTTGTATATGAAAGTACTCAATCCAGGTAGCACACAAAGAAAGCAAGAGAAACAGTTTAAGTTATTAGTCTAATAAAGATATTGAGAAAGTGAGAGTGACGAAGTTTAAAACAATAAACCCAGTTTCGTCTATAATGATTAAAGGGGCTGTAGCATGACGAGACTATGGATCTTTCCCGAGGCCTATGCGGGGAAAATAGGGTATAATACGACTACGGACTCACGTGCTCGCAATATACGCAAAACCGAAGCATGAGGAGAACTTCGGTATGTTTCGCGTGCTGACCCAGTTTAGCAAGTCCATTCGTTTACGTGCAGTAGTCCAAAAGAAGACATAGAAAGCATCAACCAGTATTTCCCATGCTACAGCCCCTTTAATGTAGGTAGATAAATGCAATTTTTTTTAATATTTAACCTTTTTTTTATGAAGCTGAGAGGGAGTTTGTAAGCTCTCCGGTGGATGTCTCCATGTCTCTACCAGGAGGGGCTACCGGAGGAGGAGGAGGATGGCCGTCTCTCAGTAGTCCTGATAACCAGGGAGGGCATCGCTCATTCGCACAGGTAATGATCTATATACAGTCCAACCTGCTTTAGTGACCACCTGTCTACAAAGACCACATTTTTTGTTTCCCTTGGGCTGTCGCTACAGACAGCTTTGACTGTACAACTTATAAGGGACAACTCACCAATGGACAGTTATGTGATTAGATTTGATACAAAGACAATATGGTACAGATGGATTAAACACCTACAAAGTAGCTTGTGCAAAGCTAGTATTGATGAAATGTACAACAAATTCACTCTGTACGGACGAGTACTCCAGGAGTATGAAGAAAATAGAGAACGACCCAAAAATAGTTTTGTATTACCCGTTCGTCGATGTTCCATCTCGCTCTCTTCCTCAGATTATTTCTTGTGTTGAAAACAATGTATTAAGCACTATTTATACATTAAAAGTTATGTGTTATTATTATCATCATCATCATTGTTATTACTATTGATTCTTGCCTCCTTCAGATGTTGCGTGATGGAGCAGCCAAGCCATCGTCCCCTATGAAGTCCAGCAGCAACCCATCCTCAGCTAGTCCCCAGCACTACACCACCGCCAGCTACGGCAGAACCCCTGGCAGGGAGCTCACCAGTAGCAATGACAGTGATAATGAGGACTACGTGCCTGTACCGCAGTACAAGGATGCCTTCAGTAACGCCATACAGGCTGCACTGGACAAGGCTGCTGCTTCCATGTCAATCAAGAAAAGTAAGTCCAAGATTTGATTTGATTTGATTTATTGATTCTATATCATATTTCAAACATACATATTTTAAACATACATAATGTCCATTAGTGTGATATAATGTACGTTTGAATAGTACAATACATGATACTCATACTGTATAAAACATAGACGATACATAGGAGCACATTACTCACTTTTACAATCAACATGATATAGGAGGGATACAGCGTAAGTCCAAGATGTTAGGTTAAGGGATCTAAGGGTCACGTAAGGGCCATCCCCCCCCCCCAAAAAAAAAAAAAAAAAAAAAATAATAATAATAATAATAACAATAAAAAAAAAAAAAAAAAATAGAACAAGAATAAAATCATTCAAAATAATACAAATAATATACTAAAATCAGATGGTTATTAGACCTGTTTAAATAATGTATTTCAATATATGCATGTTTCTCTCCTGAAACCTTGGTTACCAATAGGCCTGAGTCGAAACGGGTCCCCGCCCGGGCCCCGACCGTCGAGCTGAAACCCGGTTTTTGGTTTTCGGGTTTCGGCTTTTTCAAAATTAAATTTCACACTGATATTTTGAAATATAGAACTAAAAATATGCAATTCACAAACTTATATTTCAATATAATCAAATAAATATGCTTTAGAAATAAATGGATATTGTTTCAGTTGACGGTAGATGTTTTTATCGCTCTAAAATTGAGGCTGCAAGAAAGGAATCACGCTTCGTGGTACCGATCGAGTGCGTTAAGAAACGGAAGTGGAAATAGATCTATGACCCACTGAAGACAGAGCGAGAAAGTGCGACACAGAAGACTAAAATGTTGATCAGACTATTGCAATTAAATCGTAATACTAAAGGCATTATTTAATTGTCAAATTATATCCACAATATAATGGTTTACCCTTGATAGTTTGATGAAGGAAAATAAATTAAAGCTCTTGAAATAACATCGAAGTGCCTTTCGTTCGTTTTAAAAATGCGTGTATAATGGCAATCAGAAGTTACGAGTCAAGCTTGATATGCATGTTTACATCCCTACACCGTCATCCGACCTGATCGGAAGAATAAGCATTAAACCGATTAAAACACCACGTAAGACTTTGAGGGACTCCAATTCAACAAAATTACCGTAAAATAGTTATTTGCTTTGACAAATAATACTATAGATATTCATAATATCTTACAGAAATAATGATATTTCATGAGCTACGTACTCGATATCGAGTTCAGCTGGCCATCATTTTGAAATGAGACGTAGTTGTCATGCTTGCAGCGCAGTAGACAGAATACGGCAGCTCGCAGAGAGGGAAAAAAAAATCACGTAATAGTCACGTGACTATCACGTGATCTCAGGTCCGCGCTTTTTCCCTCTCTCTGCTGCATACTGCCCTCTACAGTCTACTGCATGACAACTACGTCTCATTTCAAAATGATGGCTAGCTGAACTCGATTTCGAGTACGTAGCTCATGAAATATCATTATTTCTGTAAGATAATATGAATATCTATCATATTATTTGTCAAAGCAAATAAATATTTTACGGTAATTTTGTTGAATTGGAGTCCCTCAAAGTCTTAAGTGATGTTTTTTAATCGGTTTAATGCTTATTGTTCCGATCAGGTCGGATGACGGTGTAGGGATGTAAACATGCATATCAAGCTTGACTCGTAACTTCTGCTTGCCGTTATACACGCATTTTTAGAACGAACGAAAGGCACTTCGATGTTATTTCAAGAGCTTTAATTTATTTTCCTTCCTCAAACTATCAAGGGTAAATCATTATATTGTGGATATAATTTGACAATTAAATTAATGCCTTGAGTATTACGATTTAATTGCAATAGTCTGATCAACATTTTAGTCTTCTGTGTGGCACTTTCTTGCTCTGTCTTTAGTGGGTCATAGATCTATTTCCACTTCCGTTTCTGAACGCACTCGATCGGTACCACGAAGCGTGATTCCTTTCTTGCAGCCTCAATTTTAGAGCGATGAAAACACCTACCGTCAACTGAAACGATATCTATTTATTTTTTAAAGCATCTTAATTTAATTCAATTGATTATTTTATTGTTTTGAAAGCAGTAACTGTCCTTTCCGTCGCATTATTAGAACAGCAACTTAGTCTAAATCCCGCCGCTGCATGCACACGATTTTTAGTGTCAGTGCAGTGGTAAAACCCGAAAATTTCGGGTACCCGGTCCCCGCTCGAAATTTTCAAGTCAAACCCGGGTTCGGCAAAACCCGTGATGACTCAGGCCTAGTTACCAACTATTTAATTCATCTGCTATGCATAATGGCGTCTCTATTGATGGAATTCATTACGCATACATTAGTTGTTGCTATGTCAGACAAGCCTGTGCCAAGCTCAAACTTAATTTGTTGTCAAGAGAAAACTTGATTAGAACTTTTATTTAAAACACATAAAGTAACAGTTATATTATTCAACCTTAGTTTCATTTGGCTCCCTGTATCACCACATATATGTTTTTCACTAAAACAGGACTGTTTGAACTAAGGTAAATGATTTTGCATATTTAAAAGTTATAACCCAAAACTATCGTCATGTTTGGTCTTTAACAATTGTTTTTCCATCTATTGTTCCAGGTGATGAAGCTGACGGAGACGCTGGAAAAGGAGGAGGAGGAGGGCGAAAGAACAAGAAAGGTCGCAAAAAGCAACTCCTTTTCTCCACAGCAGGTCCTCGCTTCAAATAGCACCCTGTTCTTAAACTCCCTATTATTCTAAGAAATGCTATATTCTGATATTGTGTGGTAGTAATGGTTATAAAATCATTAACTTTGCATACAATTTATTCAACCTTGTGATTGGGCTGTAGTTGGAATGCATTGCATTAAGAGTTTAAAAAAAAAGCTTTGGAGAGAGAGTAAATTGATGCAATGTTCTTGTTACACAATAAAGTTTATCCCTGTAAAGCCCGGTGTATACAACTATATAAAGTTAGATAAGATGCATCCTAATCCTTTTGTTTACTTCATCTATATCCAAGGGTTAAGCTTGACTATATACTCTATGAGGCATGACAAATTTACTTTAATTCCCAGTTTACGTGTAGGATCTGTAAGGTATATTGTAATTGTTGATATCCATGTGATGTTACTGTTTGACAATCACCCGCAAGGCACAATGAAGTGAAGTGAAGTGTGACGTCATCAAAATCTATTTTTAGAATTTCTTAATTTTGTCTTTATTTTCCAAAAGAGCATAAAAAATAATGTCCAAATATCGAAAACCAATTGAAAATGTAAGTATTGGCTGAGATTTGACCATCTGAATAAAAAAATTTACTATAGGAGCTCAGTGCTATATTGCTCTGGCTCATAATGTTATGAACCAGAGCATTTTCAACTGACTTTCGACATTTGGACATTATTTTTTATGCTCTTTCGGAAAATGAAGAGAAAATTGAGAAATTCTAAGAATAGATTTTTATGTCACAGCTTCGATACTCTATGCTTGCTTTGAGTACTGATGTCATAATTATAGACAGTTTCAGAAGAAAGGAAACTTCTTGTACATTTAGATTTATATCATTCAGTGATTTTCAAAATGAACCGTGGACAAGTTTGTCAACAATGATCCAGAATTCAATTTCTAAAGGGAAATGTGCAAGGAATTTATATGTATAATTCTGTATTTAAAATCGTTTTTTGTAGCATATCATTTATTGCTAAACATTAAAAAAATGCCAATATCCCCCCCCCCCCTTTTTGTTGCTTTGATGAAAAGATAACTAAATCATTTGAATATTCAGTTATATTTTGTTTCTTTAGCTCTCCAAATAAGCATTGTAGTCACCATGATTTACAAAAGTTCATGAAATATGCACAAATGTATTGTAGAGCAGCACCCATATCCATTAAAAAGTGTTATGTAGCTGTTTTATTTTGTTGCACTGCCCAGAACTTTTCACTTATTCTGTTCCATTTCTCATCACAGCCTTTATTGTTTTGAATGCAAACTAACTTTGCTTTGATCGTTTTATGCAGAAAGAAAAGTCTGACAAGCGATATGAGAATATCTTTCCAGAGTTTGATACATTTGCAATTTTTCTTTTACAATTTGCTTGTAAATTTATTTTTGTTTGATACTGCAACTTGTCTCTTATATATATGCTCATGCTATAGAGTGATAAATGTAAAAAAACTAAAAATTCTAAAGAGATGTATATTACAAAGTCAAATTAACGTTTCTAATCTAATGTTATTCCACTATTTTTGTGTATTTAAAGGTACTATTTAAAACTTTTGAAAGTTCTCAGTTGAGCCAATCTAAAAGCTATATAAAAATGGAATAAAAAATGTAAATTTTCATACAGATTGATTTTTTTTCAGTGGGTTGAAAAAATGAGTTTTGATACTTTGATTTATCTTTAAAACTTTTCCTTCTTTTCCCCAATTGGAAGAAAAAATTGATAATTATACAAATAAAAAAATTGAGAACTATTACTTTTGAATTCCTAAGTGATCACGTTGCACACAACACTTGTATCTGATTTTACGTAATTTGTTTGTAGACGTTGAAATCAATTCTTACCAGCTTTTGAGGTGGATTGCTGTCTTCAATAAAGTAAAGATTACCTTACAACTCAAACCTGGTATAGGTTTGACAATTTTCAGGTAAAAGACATCATTATGTATGCTGTATTTAATGCCCATGGACAACTTAGTGAACATTTTGTTCTGTGTGCAAATAATGGAGAAACATCCTTAAATAAACTTTAAAAAGTTTAATGGTAGTGACATGGCATTTTGGCTTATTAAATATCCTATTTTGTGAAGTGAATAATTAAGTTTTAGTACTGTTGATGCCTGTCATCATGCACTTTAAATCATTTCTTTTTGAGCAAGATTTTGTCATCTTTGTTGTATACTTTCCTTCAGCATTTCAGCTCCATTCAAGCAAAGTCATAATGCGCATAGATTATTTTCTGGCAGCCATGTACCGTACTCCATTTGCATTTTATTTTTGTTTGATATTGATTTGAAGTAACACTTGAATATATTAGCCATTGATGATTATTTGTTGCCTTCCAAGTCTTTTCTGTGTTACAAAAAAGTTGTATGTAAATAAGAGATCCGGTTGCATGAAAGATGGACATATCTTCCGTTGCTGCTCAAGTTTTATTGACTATTTTAATCCATCATTGTTTTGGAATCAGGGTCCTGTTTCATGAAACTTATTATAAATAATGACTTAAAGCAACTTTTTAAGTTATTTGATATGAACTGTAGATGTGAGCAAATTTGTCACAGACATGTGGCACTTGGCAAAAATATTCATGAAGAGTTTTATAAAAAAGAGCCCAGAATCAGATAAAAAGTGAGAACAGTCGCAAGACTTCCGATGTATAGGGTTTGGTCTTCATGCGTAGTCACAAACGTTCATGTCTATGTGATAATTTGACTACATTTTGTTGTGAGTGCATCTTTCAAAGAAAGTACATTATGTCTTGAGCGATGCCTAGACAGCTTCAAAGTGCTGTTGTGGCATGCGTCTGTGATCCAGCTTACACTGGAAGTTGCAAACTGATTCAGCCGAGGACGCAGGTTCGAAACTGAGTCGCGTCTTTCGGATGGGGACGCTTAAAGGTCGGTCCCCAGACGTAAATCATATCCGATTGATACACGTCTGTAAAAACCCAATACACACACAATTGTGACACAGTATTCACATTATCGGTTCTCTTGGGTGTAGTCTGTCACACAGATATACCAGACACTGTGCTACGCATTAAGACGAACAAAGCTTTGGGTCAACGGGTTAGATTCTGTCTTGGGGCCTTCAACACTTGACCACAGGAGTGATCAGATATCCTTGCAAAACCACTTTATTTTCAATATTCACCTCGCATTTGGATATGTTAGCATCACTGTATGTCAGATGATCCTCGATTATGTATTTTTAAATGTTTTTTTGGTATTGATTTGGGGGTTCTTCTGTTGGTTCTTATATACACCCATAAATTGGTCATTACAGAAGAGCTCACCAGAAAAGTGTTCCATTTAATTACCCATTAAAAGTATTTTTTATTTGATTTCAATAAATCTATTTGTCTTGAATACCCAATCAACTGATGAGATTAGAATTTGACCTGTGTGTGATATTTGTGAGAAGGGAGAGTGAATGCAAATGAGAGGCATTAGCATAATCTATAGGTCAGGGGTCAACTTCCACCACTTGTATACAACCTGCACAATATTGTAACAGACTGTAAATTTGGGATCCGTATTTCTTTGGTGTGGACCGAGTGGGCTTGTCGGTTGTACAAATTTGTTGGACATTACAGAAGGAGAGTGAAATTCCCACGCTAATGTCTTGCGTTTCTTTCCTGAAATAGGCCTAGCTCCTCAAGGTTGTCATGTTTCTCCCGTCACTGCTAATACTAATGATTGAATGAGTGATTGGATAAGAGTATAAAAGAATGATTGATTGATAGAATGATTGAACGAATGAAAGATTGAATGGATGAGTGAATGAATGATTGAAAGAATAAAATATTGAATGGATGAGAGTGAGTAAGTGATGGAATGATGGGAAAATGAATGAAGGCCGGTGTGATGGAATGATATCATTATTGAATGAATGATTGAAGGGATGAGTGAATGAATGATGGATTAATCAGTAAAATGAATGATAAACTGAATTGATGGATGGATGATTAAACAATGTGAATGATGGAATGAATTATTGAATGAATGAGTAAGAGAATGATGGATTAATTAGTAAAAATGTCGGAATGATAAACTGAATTGATGGATGGATGATTATATAAAGGAGTGAGTGGCGCATACATGTATGTGTGGGTTTATTGAACAAATCTTGACATTTCAAAGAACAGAAAGATGAAGCAAGTAGATTCAGCATTGTTGAATTATGAAGAAAAAAAATGAAAGTAAACCCATTTATAATAAAAGAGATAATGTCACATATTTCATAGTATATGTTTAAACATGCTTTTCTTTAAGTTGAAAACAAATCAACTAAATTCTCCTGTTAATTTTGCCCATTTTGGTAGTAAGTGCATGATGACACAATGAGACATAAAAGCATGGTTATCATCGATTATATGTAGCTACAAAAACTATATTTTACATTTTATAATATGCAATTTACTTTTGGTTTAAAGTGATAAAACCGATGAAAAAAAACTTATACTATAGAACACTGGAATTTTTTCTTTCTTCCTTCCAAACATATTTGTTTTCTAAGCATTATCCTAGTAATTAATTGCCTCATAATTGCCTCATATATGTACGAGCATGCAGGGAGTGTGAGCAAAACACAAAATATGTGGTGATATGTTTTCAGTATTTAATATTTACGCGTAATTTCTTCTTATAACATGGAAAGAATAATATCGGATTGTTAAAATCTTCAGTCTGATTAAAATATGATTAAATAATTTGCTTGATTTCATTTGTGTGTGTTCAACAATCCTTGACAAACAGCTGTCAAAAATATATATACCGGTACTCTTGGTAGTCTGTCTACAAAGCAATGTTAGTTTTAAACTCTGAAATGATCTTGGTTTAGTCGGGGTTACTCCACAAAATGAAAATATTTTAAGGAGTAAAATCCACTCCAAAGATATAAAATATGCTAGTGAAGCTGTGTTGGCCTCAAATTTAACACGTATCAGCTATTCTCTTGATTAAAACACCTAACGATTGCATTTGGTAGCTTGAAAATAATATTAAATGTTACATAAATATAAGACTACCAAACTTTGACTTATAAACATTTATGTCCTGTACTAATATTTCACATTCATAATGTAGCCATTATCGAATTTGATAGAAGATATGAAATTATGAGTGAAGATGAAGATGAGCGAAAGCCTTTATTGTCGAGTAATCTGAAGAGGGATGATGACGAAATTTACAGCGAAAACGGTGTGTTACCAAGACGCCGCGACTCAGGAACAAGACAGCGGGAGGCCACCAGATCCCAAGCCGAAGAGTCGGGAGAATTGAAGCGCAGGGGTTCGTTAGTCGACAAAAAGGTATGGGCTCTTGGCTATCTTGTTATTTTGTACTTACACTGCACTGTAGTTCATTTTTCGAAATGTTCGTTCCTAATTGGCATTTTCATCTATTTCATCTATTCCAACGATTCCATATGATGCAATGGTGATGATAATGATGGTTATTATGAATATGATGATCAACTGATCAAGACGAAGATGATGATGTGATTTAATATGAATGATGGTGACGTGACAGTGTCAGTGATGATGTTGGTGATTAATGAAGGAGATGGTGATGAAGATGATGATTGTGAGATGATGATGATGATGATGATGAATGATTAAAGATAGTATACTATTGATGATCAATTTCTGATAAGAAAAAATAATAACATTAAACTGCAAGCACGGAATGAACACAAGTTGGACTTGTGTGTTACATCATGTTTAATATAATAATTGAGATTTGAATTGCACTTAAATGTCAGTATACAATATCTCTTTGTTAATCATGGAAGTAATGTTAGAAACTTATATTTTTATGATAGCCCTAACATGAAGATAAAACTTTAATGATGCAGCAATAGGCCTTGATTTGGAATAATAGGAGTTGGAAGGGGAGTCGATCATATTCCCATTCTCCCCCTGCCCCCATCGATTTTGCCAATAGAGGGAATTGATCTGACATTTTTGGCTATAAATTTTGTCACTCTACTAGGAGTAGAAGTAGTAGTAGTAGTAAATGTACATTATGATTATCATCATCATCATGTTGGTGATAATGAAGGAGATGGTGATGGTTATTGTGATGATGATTACATGATGTTGTTGATGACGACGATGACAATGACGACAATGACGACAACGACGACAATGCCTTTGACTATGACGATGATGACGATGATGATGATAATGATGAATAATTTTAGATAGTTCTGATGAGTTTCTGTGAAGGAAGAAGAATAACATTAAACTGCAAGCAAAGAACATCATCATCATTATCATCATCATCATTATCATCATCATCACTGCTACTACGTACTCAGAAAAATCTCAGGAATACCAGGTTCTGAGTATTCTGTGCGCCATTCACTGAGAAAGGGCAGGGATTTCAGTAGTACTATTGACCAGCTTTAATTAATTCCTCCCAATTAGCCATTAAACATAACCCAGTACAGAATGTTTTGTTACCAAATAAAAAAGAATGTTTTTGTTTTTGTTTTTTTGTTATTGTTTTTGTTGTTGTTGATAATTGTAAATACTTTGGGCACACAAAGTAATAAAATTGATAAGAGAAAAAAAACATTTTTTCCATTTTGTAATGGATGCTTACCTATTACAAAACAGGCGCATTATTATTTGAGCATCTTTTGGACAAGTTTGAGACAAGTTTGGTATGTTTTGATGATGTGTATCAATGACAACGATATCTTGTTCATTAGACTTATCCATTGCACTACACTATCACACTATGCCATTGCAACCCCGTCTGTTAACTCAACCTTGTTGTTACCTGTAAATGTATATTGTAAAGTGATAAAGTTTTGTAGCAATCATGACATGGCAATTCAGATCAGATGGTGTTCAAGGTTTTAATTTGTGTATTTATTTCGCTCCAATGTATGAAGGTCGGGAGGGAGCTTTCTTGTTTGTTGTTGTATATATTTTGAAATACCCAACACTTCTTCACACAAGAGAAGTCCAGGGATGGGCGAGCAGACCTTAGCTAGTGTATGGGAGTGTGTATAGGAGTGTGAATGTGAGTGTTTATGAGAGTGTCCATGGTACAGGAGTGAGAATAGGAGCGTGTATGGAGAGGATTCAGAGGAATGAGAGCATGTGTTAAAGAGTAAAGGGCCTGCTTGCTCATCCTGTATATTATACTTTGTGAGAATTTCATACCACATTTGTATGTATTATTGCCAATGTAAATTGTTCATAATTCAGCCATCTGGCTGCGAAGTGCAATTTTAATAAAAACCTTTTCAATCAATGAGTCATTCGTTTTTTGCTAGTTTGGCAAAAGTCTTGGGAATATGCCTCCTGGATCGCAGGAATTGACATCAACTGTTGATTTTATCAAGGGCAAATAAAGCAGGTTTGGGGGCCGTCTGTATTCAGTGTTCCAGTTAACATGAGGTATTAGAGGTTAAAGTTGCTTGATATTGAGTCATTTATTTCTTGTTAAAATCCTAACTGTCTATAATCACTTTTAATCAGTGATAATGACCTGACAATACCCACATCAACTGCCACTTACTGCCACTTTTCAAGGTATTTCCTTCTTATTAAAGGTAAAGACCAGTACCCGTAATGGTCAAGCGATTGCATTGTGAAAGAAACGTTGTGGAATCGATGAGAAAAGGTTGATCATCTAGCATCTAGCATCTGCAAGGTTCTGGAATCATCAAAATGATAAGAAATTTGGCCCATTCTTCGTAAAGTTACAGCACTATACACAGAAAGATGTACTACCCTATATCTCTCACCAGAACATGAGAGAAACAAATTTACCAAATATACATGTATGAATTAGTAGGCGGTTTCCCGGCAAATTTGTTATCATCATGTATTAGTCAAAACATATTCTTTCACATGATTGGTAATGAGAGCTTCCATTTCATTTTTTGAAATTGGGGCGTTTCCAATACTGGTCTTTACCTTTAAAGGTAATACAAAGTTTTGGGAAATTTTGAAAAGTGGGTGGATAGTGAATCTTTACCATTTTGATATATTTGGATGCCCCTGTGGATGTATAATAAGCACTAAAAAAATTAGCCCCTAAAACACTTCTGTTTTCGAAAAAAATTGAATATAAACATTTACCGGTGCTCCCGGTAAATTTTGATAAATTTCAAATAGCGTCTATGGCCGTACAATGGTAGCTGCGACCATGAAAAACTCAGAATATGTAGTTGTGATATAATTTCCAAACAGGAATAGCTAATCGGTCGATTTTAGTCAAGAAACATCGTTTCATAGCTAAATTAATATCTTGACCTTGAGAGGGAGCTATACAACATTAAGAGTTTATTATTTATAATTTCATAACTTTAGACTCGATTTCAACCGCGACAACGATCAATGAATATTGTAGAAAAGCATATGCTTCCAAAATGTTAATTTGAACTAAATTCATGACCCCGTACCAAAACTTTGTTATACCTTTAATAACAAGAACAGTGGCACTAGGGGCATTTACACTGTCATCCAAACACGCCAAAAAATGCCAAACCGGAGCCTGGCCGCGATGTTACCAAGGGCAACTACGCATTACCGGCAGAAATGCCAATTCCAAAACATTCCAAATCGAAGTGTGATCTTTTGGCGTGTTTTGGCGTGTTTTGGCGTGTTTGGCAAGTATAAACGCTTGCGGTTGTAACATCGCGATGTTAGGTGACGTAACTTCAGGAGCGGAGCTAGATGTCGTCCTTAAAGAAAATGATAGAACGATATATACAAAGAATAACTAAGAGAAGGTGATAGAAGGAAGAAACAAATAATAACATAAGGAAAGACAGAAAGAGAAAGTGATAGAAGGAAGAAACAAAGAATAACATAAGGAATAACATAAGGAAACACAGAAAGAGGAAGTGATAGAATGATAAAAAACAAAGAATAACATAAGAGAAGGTGATACAAAAGGAAGAAACAAAGAATAACATAAGGAAAGACAGAAAGAGAAAGTGATAGAATGATTAAAAAAACACAGAATAACATAAGAGAAGGTGATAAAAATAATGAATGAATGCAGAATAACATAAGGAAACACAGAAAGAGAAAGTGATAGAAGGAAGTGATAAAGAATAACATAAGAGAAGGTGATAGAAGGAAAAACAAAGAATAACAAGGAAAGATAGAAAGAGGAAAGTGTTTGCATCGGAGTGCCGCGCATGCGCATTACCAACTGAAACACGCCAAAACATCACTGAGCTTTTCAGTCGATGATGTTTCCGCACAAGTGTAAACAGGTGCGCGAAACATCGCGACTTTTCAAAATAAGGTATTTGACAGTATAAATGCGCCTACTGGCAGTATATAATACAGATCTGTCAACATCACACAAATGGCTACTGGTACTGGTAGTTAATTTTGTTAGTACATACTTGAATGGAGGAGATATCTGTGATAAAAATAGAATGTAACTGGTAGCCTGCCTGTTTAGACCAGAGAAAAGTTATACAAAAATGTGTTTAAAGAAACGTTGTATAAAGAATCATCACATATCCAAAAATCGCTAGTTATTTTATTTGTTTAACCAATGCCTGTCATTTAAATGGTGGAGATATCAGTAATCAATTTATGAGGTAACTAGTACATGTAGCTTGTTTAGACTAGAAATGTATACAAAACATGATTAAAGAAAAAGAAACGTATGGAAATTTAATCAACAAAAGAATATCAAACAAATCGCTAGTTATTTTATTTGTTTAGCCATTGCCTGTCATTTGAATGGTGGATATATCAGTTCACAATGTACATGTATGCGGTAACTGGTACAAGCCTGTTTAGACTTTAGACTAGAAAACGTCATATAAAGAATCATTGTGTACTTTAGCAAAAGCTACACACGTGAAGAGGGATATCATACGAAGAAATATCATTCAAAGGAGCCAATCTTGAAGAGGCTAGTTGACATGACAGCTTGACATGACAGCTGAGCTGGCCAATCATCTATCCATGCTCATGATAAACCCCACCCATTTATACAGTTATCGTGCGATTCAACATTCAGACGCAAACCGTACCTTGATTCTTTGTTGACTTTTCGTTCAAAACAATACTGATTCATATTTTGCTATCCAAATGTTCATGATGTGACTGTACTTTACTCATGTGTTCTTTTAATTTTTTGTTGTTGTTTGACATTGGCACCTCGACATAGTTATGTCCTGTGTGCCAGATGCTGAAAGGCATCACAAGTCATGTTTAATGTTTAATGTTTTTGTGTGTGGTTAAATCATTTGATTGATATTACACATGTGTACAAAATCCACCAGAAAGTTTGTGGACCCTTTAGGGCTGTTTTCATCAGACTGACGTTGCAACATAACCCGCTATTTTTACTAGCCCGATCTCAAGTTAGCCAGCAAAAATATGTCTTATCAGCCCGTATTTGCAATTATCAGGCTATCTGTTCGAGAAAATATCCCGTAAATAGCCTGTCTGAGCTAGTTTGTGATGAGCGTATCAGTCTGGTGAAGACGCAATTTCGAGCTTCAAGAAAATATTCTGAGTCTGAAAAAAAGCGGGTTATTTTGCAACTTCGGTCTGATGTAGACATGCAGGCCTTATGTGGACCCAAGTGTGGTAAGGATCAAAGGCCATGAAAATATGAAAATATCGTCCAAGAACCAATCCTGGGGGGTGTTTCACAAAGATCCTAAGTTGAACTTATCTCAAAGTTGGACTTCAATATTATGGAGAGCCATTTGTAGCCTTAAAATGAAATATATTCAAAAGTGAAAAATCAATATTTTAGACTTTTTCTAAATTCCACATCAAGAACATGAAATCTTTTGGATACCAGTAATAGAAAATATGAATGATTTGAATCAACATTTTATGCCTTTTAAAATAACGTTGCAAAATATTTTCATAGATGCTAACGGCTTTCCATAATTGTAGTCCAACTAAGAGATAAGTTCAACTTAAGATATTTGTGAAACACCCCCTGGTGTTATCAGTTGGAAAACAAAGCTTTTGGAGGGGGCGTGGCCTTCTGGCTTGAGTTGAGGGGAGTTTAGTTTGTTCTTGTGTCAAGGTTAGTCTGCACACGCAGACTCTGATTTGACACTTAAACTCAATTTCTGCAAAGTCTTGAGCCAAGCTCCGTCAGTCTCTGGCTGCGTCGAATAGGAGCAGGTAGAGTCAAGGGCCTACATGTATGTACATGTACAGTAGTGCAGTAAACCGTGCAGTCTGTATAGCCTCAAAATTCAGACTGTATGTTTACGCACTAGACTGACAAGGGTTTGTGTCTGTAGACTAGGCCAAGGTTTGCTCTGGTTTCTGCAGAGAGATAGAGCGAGAGAGAGAGAGAGGGCAAGAGAGATAAGGATAGAGAGAGAGAGAGATAAGGAGAGAGAGAGAGATAAGGAGAGAGAGAGAGAAAAAAAGGGAGAGAGAGAGAGAGAGAGAGAGGGAGAGAGAGAAAGAGAGGGGTAGAGATAGAGCTAGAGCTGCATGCATGGCATTGGATAAAAATTTACTCGCTTTATTAGTTTTGCAGATGTGACATTTTCACTCCTCATTCCACCTGTTTAGCTTTACCAGCTGAATATTAACCATCGAGGAGGCCACTATCTACTTTTGTTTCAAAGCAAGAGAGTGTTGCTTTTGGAAAATCAAGGGATTACACAATCTTGATTGCTGGTTGAGCAGATGATATGTGTTGAGACTTGAGAGGAGTTATTTTTTGTATTTTTTCTCCAGGACACGGATCTTCATTCTGCTGCAATGGACACAAAACCTGATCATGCTGATCAAGTTCAATACAAGTAAGTTTAACAATTACGAATACTGTTTGTTTGGGGGATGCTTTATTCTATATGTAGAGCACTTAGTTTGTTTTGGATTGATTTCCATTCAGGAGATGTCATTGTTCAAATCATTTTTTTTTTAAAGTTTCAAACTATTGCACACTGTTATAACATGATGAAGATGAACTTTTATGATATTTCATGACACGCTCGTGTTTATTTTTTTGTTTAGATTTGAAATGAATGGTTTTTTTTTTTTTAATTAAAATTGTTTTTTCACCCCGAAGTAGATATAAAAGCATAGACATAATGAAAGAAATAATTAGGAGGACAAAAAATCCTGTATTTTCACCACCCAATTTCTTCCTTTCTTTGATTTTTTTTTTAAAAGGTTATTTAACTGTCTGGAGGTCATCAGAGCCTTAATTATTTTTCATTTCATAATAAAATATTAAATAAAAATGACAAAGGAAAGGAGGGGATGAAAAAGTAGGAATTCATTTTAATTCTGTTCATTGTTCATATTAAACTAATGTTGAATAGATGTGTCTCATTTTGATATGATGGAACTTTAAAACAGAATAACATGTTGTATTGAAACCTGCACAAAGTAAAGATCAAAATGTGCTTAATTGGTTTGTAAACTTTCAGGATAATCTGATAATCCCTTCACATGAAATTTTTTAAAGAGATCTTATCCCCCTTTTTTCACTTTACATAATATCCTTGGGAATGTGCGATAGTGCAAATAGTTCATTACAAAATAGAGAGGCATTTAGCTAGAAATGTCGCTCTACAGGTACTGTCTATTAGCCTTTATTAAAGCATGTAACAAATATGAGAACACCAATCCTGTCATATTTCCAATTAAAATAGATCAACATTTGCCTGCATCATATTGTATTACAGGTGAATTGCATATCGCCAAGCAAAATTGATCCCTAGTTTCATGTCCAAATATTTGAAACTGGAGAGGAGCACATTCCATGTTATTTGATATCGATCGACTGTTTTTTCCGTTCATAGAAAATGCTTTGGATAACTTTTGATTTATCAAAAATTTAATCAAATTTCATTTAGTTTTGATGTAATAGTTTTTATTTTTTAATGACCCTGGCTTTCATTGGTCTCATTTTGTAAGCTTTTGTATTGAAACCTTGACAAAGTAAAGATCTGGATGGTTTGCCAACTTTCAGGACAATCGGATAACCGCTTCACATGAAATTCTATAAAGATCTAAACCCCCTTTTTTCACTGTACACAATATCTTGGGAGTCATAAATCAACTACAGGCTTTAAATGCCTTTGTTCTCTAAAGTTACATTCTTTGTAACTGGACAGTCTTCATCTTTTTTTAATTAGTTAGGAAAACCTAATTGTGATGAGTTATATTTCAAAGCTGAGAATCAGGGGGGTGTTTCCAAAAAGACTAAGATTGACTTTAAGTTGGACTTAACTATGGCTGCCGTTAATGCCACTGTTTTTTCTCACCGTTGTGATCTTTAGATAACATTTTTTCCTTCAATAGTGAATTATCAACAAATATAAATTCTATAAATTTGTGACCATGATTTGTAGGTCCCTTGTGAGACAAATGCCAGTAAATGATGAGAGCAAACAGTTGCATGAAATGGCCTGCCATAGATAATGTAAGTCCAACTTAGTCTTTGTGAAACACTCCCCTGCTCTTTTAGAATCAGACGTAAATTGAAAAATCATATCTGGTGACTTTTTTGTTTTTTTGAGATGTCTTGGTCGAGTGGATAGGTCACCGGACTGTGGATCACAAGGTCCGCAGTTCTGCTGCAGCACCAATGTCCTTTTAACTCATTCGCGACAATGGTTCTCAAAAAATGATCGCGCAGGACACTCTTCAAAGAGGCAATCCAGCTGTTAAGGCCAGGAATGCACCATTCACTGGCGGGGAAATGCATTTTGTGAGGGACAATTTTTTTTTGCTAAATGTTTGTGATGTACATCAAATAAAAGGAAATTAAATCTTTATGAACCATTTTTCACTTATCTATGGCTGTCTCAAAGTGTGATAATGCTAATATTTATTCAGAAATATCCCTTTTTCATGCACTGATTATAATATATATGGACTGAAATGCCCTTCGTGGTAGTGGATTAGGCCACATGTCTAGACATCAGGCTTTGGGCTAGTCGATTAGGCAGAAGGGGGTGTTTAGAAATTATTCAACCAAAATAAGGGATGGAGTCAGGCTAAGTCATGTATTGAAAAATGTGATTATATTTCCTTGTATTGATAAAATAATACATTGCTTTTTTGACCAAAATTGCAGTACACAAATTATCTGATTATTTTTATCTATCTTCTAGTTCAAAATCCCCCCCTGTCTCAAAATGAAATGTATACGCGCAAGACGATCATATCGATATGGCTTGGCTTAGCGCGGGAAAGTCTGGTAAGCTGGGGCTACGTGTATGTGTGTGTGTGTACTGTAACTGGTTATATACACTGAAAGACATGTGTTGTTCATCATGACTCATGGTTGAGGAATGCAAGTAGTTAGACTGCCAACCAGGCAAAGTTTGTAATAAGCTAAACGAATGTTCTTTGATAATGAGAAATAACGAATTTGGGTAGGATTCCCAATACCATAATTATTTCATAAATTATTGTTATATATTTGAATCACGATGAGCCTATATTTCAAGAGGAAAAAGCAGCCACAAAAAAAAACTACTAGAAATTGTGTCAGTTCATTCACAGATCTTAAATCTTTTTTGGGAAAGCAATTCCCATTCATATTCTTGACTTGAGCTAACGAGGTAAAACAAAAAAAGTACTTGTGTTTATTGTAGATTAGTAGATCTAGATGTATTCATGTTCTTTCTTTACATGGCAAGTAGTTTTTTTGTTATTGTTTTTTCATCATCGGGCCAGTAAGGCAGATATTATTAGGTCAGAGAGAAAGAAAGAAAGAGAAGGAAAGAAAACACCTGCAAAGTCTCAGACACGGCCAGTTCCAAGTCTGGCACATGTGTGTGTACAGTCAGTCACACAGATTCAACCACATGTAGCTCATACACACATCCAATCACGGCATACACAAGCTCATACACACATCCAATCACGGCATACACAAGCCTGGCTCATACACACATCCAGTCACTACACACACATCGTACACAGAAAATCGCCGTGCGATAAACTGACTTCCGTCCAACAAAACTTACCATAACTTACAGGAAATAAATATTACACGCAATATATGTCCACCAGGATGAACCAAAATTACAAAGTTGTCGAAATAAGGTGAAAACAAATAGAGACAGCAAACAGAAATACCGAAAAAAAGAGGAAATATAAGAGAAGAAATGGATGGTTGGTCGTAGCTCAATGCATGCATATGGATCATGAAAGGCAAGGTATCGCGATAGCTGTAATCGGTCTCTCAAACGCGCGCGAACATGCCCTTGTTGCTAGGCAGAATCAGCTGGCAACAATAGCTGCTATGAATATTCATGTAGGCTCGTACAGCTTTTGACTGAAATAACCAATAATGGGCCTTTTAAAATTCATAACTCATGGTAGGATTTTTTCTACGGCTAAGTAAAGAGTGCTCTGATTGGCTAATATTTTTCTGCAGAGTTTGACTGACTCTGGGGTCACCAGACGGTCTAGTTTTTTTGTAAACACAGCAAACCACACAATGTGGTCGATTGTCGCGAATGAGTTAATAGCAAGACATTAATCTACATTTGCCACACCCGACCCAGGTGATGTAAATGTTACCTGGCAGGAATTAATTCTTTCAAATGCTAGAGCTCGTAATGGCAGCCATGCTAAAGCCGGGGTAGTAATTGTAGAGTGTCACGAGCAGTAGGTCCATGGTCTGACAAACATGAGCGCTATACAAGAACGCACTATTACTAAATACTATTATTATTATTATCATCTATTTCTTTTCTTCCCACAGAAGTTATAACGTAAATCTCCTGACCGTCCTATGGGCCTACCGGAAGACCATTATACTCATAGCAACCCCTTTGCTATGCCTTCCTCTCGTTGTAGTCATTGGAGATGGGGTGAGTTGAGTTTACATTTTCCCTTTTAAAGCCCCACCGCACTAGTTGGGCCAGGAGGGATTGGACCTCCCTGCAAGGCCACTGACATGTGTTTATCTCATCAAATAAGCTCTCAATTAACATAAGAAAAACAGGATCATGGGGACCAATGGGCGCCAATTAGGTATTGTTTGCTATATAGAGGGCACAAGTAGCTACAAGTAGTGCATTGGGGCTTTAAAGCTGGTTGTACCTACTCATTCATTCATTTTTGGAGTGTTATAACTTATTTTCAATAAAGCTGTTAACTAATTTGTATGCATACTTCATTGAATTGAGTTGTCAACAGATTCATTTGTTAGCATTGTAGAGTGCGTATTAAAACAAATGTGGACCCAACTTTGGTAGCTCCTAATTAAAAATTCATAACCAATATGACTTTGAAATCTATTTCATGATGAAGAGTAACACATTTCCTGTCCAATGATACCATATTAATTATATTTCTGTAATGGTTGATTGAGTACCAGGGTCTTTAAAAAGGGTTATCAAAATCGCCTTGTACCATGTTTAAGCTGAACAAATGAATTTGGATCAAAGGCCATTATGTGTGTGTGTTATCCCATTACCAAACAATTGCTCGCTTATGTACATTGGTTGTTACGCAGTTGAGAAGAAAAGGTGTCAATATCAAGTACCAATTCAAACTCAAGGAAATGCTTATTACAAGCAAAATTTATGATATTCTCTTTGTTATGATGATTACAATGTTGAATTCATTCACATCCCTTGAAGGTAACCCGTCTTATTGAGTGATACAAAATGGATACCATGTTACTCAGTGGTGTACCAGTACTCATTATACATAATTTTTTCAGTAATTTAACCATGAAAAAATGGATCTGGAGGGGCTCTTTCACCCAGTACAACTCTTTTAAAGCCTATCTGCACTAGTTTGGCCAGGAGGGATTAGACCTCCCTGCAAGGTTACTGACAGGTGGTTATCTCATCAAATCAAAGGGGACCATGGGGGACTAACGGTCACAGACTGGGCATTGTTTGCTATAGAGGGCGCAAGTAGCTATAAGTAGTACAGTAGGGCTTTAAAGTCCAAGCAGTCTGTTCATAGCCAGAGGGGCAACGTCCTTCTTAGTCCAGAGTCCAAACAGATGAAATGTTAGAAAAAGCCACTGGGGCAGACAGCTAGTGCCCTTCTGCATCTAAAGTCCATCTTGACCTTACTGTAGATACATGTATGTCTACATCAGCCCGAGATTGCCAAATAGTTCTGATTGCCAAATAGTTCTGATTTAGGAAATAAGCCTGCAGTTACAAATCGCGTCTTCATCAGCTTGAGGCTTGAGTTCAAGAAATCATTTTGCTCAGCCTTCGCACATAGTGCGAGTCTTCGGGCTGGTGAAGACGCATCGGACAAATAGCGGGATATTTTGCAAACTAGCCCAAGATATCTTGGGATGATTATCTCGACCAAATATCCTGCTAATTGCAACTAAATTAGCTGGATAATTTGCGATCGGGATAGTTAAAATAGCAGGTTATTTGGCAATCTCGAGCTGATGAGGACAGGCCTATTGTTTAGACCTAGCTCTTCAGTTTGGCTTCTTATCTGAGGTCTTCCTCACTTCCTCCAGTGTTAATGAGGTGTGGAGAATTTCCTTTCCTTTTTATGCATCCCTTCCAAGCCGTCTAAAAAAACAAGTTCAGGACTTCATTTCTGGTTCAATGATATATACAAATAATTCATGCCTGCGAGTGCATAAGTGCATATAATTCATGAAAAACCTTCAAGACATGATTATCGTTTTTCTGAAATAGGTAGGCAAAATGAATATAAAGTCGAGAAATAAGCAACAAAGCAAATCAAAATGCCAAGTGTCACACAGCCATGGTTGTCGCCATTTGCATTATTGAATGATATCGTGTAAGTGCAGCCACGAAGATGAAGTATGGTGCACATCGATGCATTTTATTGAGTCTTAATTTTGTACATGCCAGAGAATCGCACTATGCGCTTCAATCTTTAAATATCCATGCATTGAAAATCTCAGATTTCCTTTGTTAAACCTGATTTTCAACAAAGGCTTATTAAAAATTAAATTTAAATCCTAGAAGAATATGGGCCATATAGTGATCATGTATTTCAGCAGGGAAAATGCTTTTTATGGGCCTGGGTTTAAGAGGGCAGTGGGGGACGGGAGACAGGCCAGCAGAGTGAGCAGACATAATTGGCCTCTATGTACCACATCTTTTAATATTTTTGCAACCATTAATACAAATTCATTAGCATGACTACTAATTTATAGCATTAACCAACACAAATATTTTGAACAAGTGAAGCTAGCAAGCAAAGTGATTGAGCAAATTTTTGTTGAGACTTTTCAGTGAATTGACAGTGTTAAGATCTGATCACTTGACATTCACCTAGCTGTTATCATTCAATTTGCATCAAGTTTTTTTTCTTTTTTTGGTCAGATACACTCATATATGTTTGAATTTGATTACTTTGTCTGTTTCTGGTGTTTCCTCAACAATTCAATCAGATTCAGATTACTTGAGATATATATCATTCGGTCATGCATTTGCATTTTGCAACAAACGTACCATCACAAAAGCAATATGAATTATCAGGGCATATACCTTTCCATATGGTCTTAAAGGGACTTGGTAACATTGTTCAGATGAGAGAAAATGGTGCTAATTCAATGATAGATGTACAATTAAAGATAATCTGAAAGTTTGAGTGAAAACAGACCATTATTAATAACAATTGAGAAAAATTGAGTACTGACACTATACTTCAATTTGTGTGTACTGCCGCCATCTGCTGCTCACAATGTCCTGATGTGTTGACAGCCATGTCCCACAATGCATCACCAACTGCATGACAAGCATGATGATGATGAGGATCGGAAATTGTTCTTAGCCTTCACCAAAAGATGGCATAATTGAATAACCATCACAGCAGTGAAGCAATTTTGGTAAAATACCCTGCCTGTTTATGCTAGTTTGAGCAACAAGAACCCAGGAATATGTTGGCTTGACTCTTAGAATAAATGTATTAAAACATGCGTAATATTGTTAACTTGGCTTCAGAAAACATTACGTTCAGTTTCATCTTTCTTGACATAGAGAGGGTGTATCTCGGGGAGCCATGAAAAAAATGAATTTCTGAATGAAAGAAACAAACTGTTATGGCACAAACTTTTAAAGAAGCAAATATGTACTTTTCCAATTTATGTCAACCTCCAACGGATAGTGAATAAAAAGCTTTATAGCAAATCAAATACAAAGAAAGAGCAAAGCAGAAAAGAAAAGAGAGAAGAATTAGAGGGGGAGGAGGGAGGGAGGAAGGAAATATTGGAGGCAGTTAAATCTTAAGTTAATATTTTACAAGTGTATGTAAATAATAAAAAACTCACATTGACACCCTTTTTCTCTCTCTAGTATCACTTGGCTACCTAGATCAAGAGAAATAGTTGAATCATTTTATTATGCACTTTCCATGGCCACCACAGTTTCACAACAAAAAATTATTGAACTATAATTTTTAGTAACAGGACAGAATTTTAATCACAAATTCTCCGTCTCGTCACCAACTTTGTGTACCAATTACATGCTGGATGATTTTTAATACATGAATAATAATTAAGGGGATGATAATGATATCAAATTATTGCGTAGCACATAGACTGTTACAAAAGGCTATCTGCATGCCTACATGCTTAATACTTGTTTTGTCTCAAAATCAAGATTATTAGAGTTAAAGAAAGTAGCAAATCTAAGTGGAATCAATTTAATCAACAATATTCTTGCATGTATTGTACATGTAGGTACACAGGGTTTTAGTCTTCTAAACATTTTGTCTGCAGTATGGATATCCCCAGTTTGACCTACCGATAGATCTACCGGTAGGCCACTATATCAGATATAATACATAGAAGTTGTGATTTTGACCTTGGCTATCCTATCCATAATTTCTCAAACAATCATAATGTAAGGAACTTGTACACCAGCAGATATTTGCATGGGGAGGGGGAAGGTGTGAGGGGTCTTCGCATGCTCCTCAAGAGTGCTTTCAAATATTAAATTCTGTAATATGAGACACACTTTAGACAGGCGCTACTAAAGTGTTTTTTTAATAAATATTAGCTTAATATCTATCTCTTCTTTGTATATGTGGTATGGGTGCCACAGCCATATTACATGCTGAATATTCCACTGGATGTTTTTTTCTCTACAGATATTTTCATTAATTGTCAAATTACAAGTCATAAATCTTCTCCAATATGAATAGAGTTATAAAAGATGTTAAATACAATCTACAGGTAGTGCAAAATGTTTATCACTTTCTATGCCATCCTGTTCAAGGATTGTTCTTATGCCATGTAAGTTTAATACTGGTCTGCTAAAAAATCCAGGGGTATTAATATGTTTAATTTGGTCTTACACATGGTCATGCATATCTCCATCCTCTTTTGGAAAGAAAGTATGGTTAGGTTAATGGCAAAAATCTTGGATTCCATTTTGAACTGCAAGCTACCAAAGTTATTAAGTCCATTTTCATGTGTACAATGTATGTACTTTATGAAATGATAAATGAAATGTGTTATATGATTAATAACTGTCTAATGAAATTTTGGGAATTATGCTGCCATTTTTGTTACACCATCTGGGATCTACATGTATATGCATGATTCTTGTCTGCTACAGTACAATTAATCAAACTGGTCTTAATGGATTGGACTCATAATTACTCTCTTCTCCCAAACAGGGTGTAGACACCAATGTCATACCGAGGCTATTGATTCAATACTGTTTTCAACCTGACTCTATCCCTATAGTTATGTTCACAACATTGTTTCAGGATGTATGAGTGGCAGGCCCTTGAACATTTTTACAGTTTCTGGTTCCTGATTAAACAGGAAGTCCATCCTGATATTAACTTGGTTTTAATAAAAGCAGAAAAAAAGAGAGAGAAAATGTAATGAAAGTTTGAGCAATATCCAATTAAACATACATGTAGGCAAGTTATGACTTTTTGAAGTTGTCATCAGTGAAACACAAATTAGCAACACTGTGATGTATATGGCTAGGTCATCTCCTATTTTCTTGTTACAAAAAATGTCTTAAACCTTCATTTGATGAAGTAATATATTCGTTTCATACAGGGGTTCTTTAAAAACATATTTGCAATAATTGAAGTTAAGGTGCACGTATTTAATTGAAAAATGTCTGAAGAGAGTATTTTTAACTTTTTTTATTTTGTTATATTTTAGTTAAATTTGCTAATTTGTATTTGATTGATTGCACCTTTAACAATTCATAACCTTCTTATTTTTAATGATAGCAAAAAGAAAAGACCCTCCCAATTCATAACTTTGAAAACATGACATTTCAGTCATTTTGCTTCTTGGAACAAATGGGAAAGTTGTCTTGCCCTAAGTCATAGTGACATTATAGATTCAGCCAATTTGAAGTGCTCATATGTTGTTTTGATTACAAATTTGTTTTTAAGCTTCCACAGAATTTGTTACTTTAAAATCCAAAGCTTTCATGTGCCTGAAATATATCGCAAATTTCTGAAGTGGTTCAGATTAAAAACAAAATTATTTCATGTCACTGAGTCACAACTAGGGTAATAGCAGATCTTTTTATAAAGGGAGTGTAGCCTGAAGAGACTATGGCCTGACTTCTTTCCCATGGCCTGACTCGGAGCCAATTGGGTATAATAAGACTACGGAAGACGCGAAACCGTAGTCTGAGAGTCTGTTTCGCAAACACTGACCATGAAGATATTAAGTCGCTGACTACAGTTATTCAAGTCCATTTGTTCTTGTGCAGTTGTCCAAAAGAAGACGTAGGCGTTAACCAGTATTTGCCAAGACACACTCCCTTTAAAATATCAAAGGCACTTGCTAATGCTATGAAAATTATTGTTGATTACTGGTTGTGAATGTTTCACGCTGCAACACATGTATTATTTTACAATAATCAGGCTAAGAATATCCTATCCGTACTTTGTAGCCTTCGAGGGGTGCCTTCGTCATCATCATCATGGCAGTCTACTGGATCCTGGAGATCCTACCCCTGGCCGTCACCTCCCTCCTCCCCGTCGTCCTCTACCCGCTGCTTGGGGTCCAGGACTCTGACGACGTCTGCAGGAACTACCTCAAGGACACCAACTTCCTGTTCGTCGGCGGGCTCATCGTCGCGGTGGCCGTCGAGCACTGGATGGTCCATCGGAGGTTTGCTCTGGGCGTGCTTCTTCTGATGGGCTCCAAGCTAAGATGGTAAGAAGAGATTTTCTTTTCTTCAGACTTCAGACTTCAGAGTTTATATTGAATATGCTGAAAAGATTGGATGGCATACAATTATAGGTCCTCTAAAAAGAAAAGCCCCTCCCAATTTTGTTCATACATTTTAAAAACATGAAATTTCAGTAATTTTGCTTTTTGGAACAAATGGGAAAGTTGACTAGCACTACATCACAGTGATATTGCATAAGGGAAATTACCTGTCTTGCCACCTTCAAAAGATCCCTCAAAACTCAACTTTTCCCCAGTGATCTATTTGATCTACTTCCTGTCAGACTGTACATTTTTTGGGTCCTCTTTTCATATACTTGTATTTGTATTAAAGCGCTATGTTTCTTATTGTTTTTAGCACTCCTAAACATTTTATACTATTATTATTATTATTATTTCTAATTTCCCCTGAGGATATATATATTCTTCTTTGTGTGTGCGCTTTTTGGTAGTAAATAAAAGTTTGCTATATCAAGCTAAATTTACAGTGGTCACTCTATTTACTCTGTGTACTATATATTTGTCACTGGGCCTTTCCCTCACTCTGTTTTCTCTCCCCTCCCCCTCCCTCATGCTCCTCCCTCTATCTGCCTGTCTCTGTCTTTCTGTCTCTCTCTTCTGTCTGTCTCTCTCTCTCTCTCTCTCTCTCTCTCTGTGTGTGTGTGTATGTATGTATGTCTGTCTCTCTCTCTCTGTCTCTCTCTGTCTCTCTCTCTGTCTTTCTATCTCTCCCTCTCCATCCCCCTTTCCTCTCCCTCTCCCTCTCCCTCCCCCTCCCTCTCCCTCCCCCTCTTCCTCTCCCTCTCCCTCCCCCTCTCCCTCTCCCTCTCCCTCCCCCTCTTCCTCTCCCTCTCCCTCCCCCTCTTCCTCTCCCTCTCCCTCCCCCTCTTCCTCTCCCTCTCTCTCTCCCTTCCCCCTCTCCCTTTCTCTTACCCTCTCTGTATACAGGTTGATGTTTGGGTTTATGTTGGTGACAGCGTTCCTGTCTATGTGGATCAGTAATACAGCTACCACAGCCATGATGGTTCCTATAGCTCAGTCCGTCGTTATGCAACTTTTAGATCAAAGGAAAGCTGTGAGTTTAGTCATGTCGTCATCTCTTTACGGTACCATTCAAAAGTCAATCAGTATTACAGGCACATACCGGTAGTAATGATAATAATCTGGAATTATATAGTGCTCTATAAACGAAATATCGTCTGTAAGCACTTTATATGATATCTGCCAAATTATTTACTTAATGAATTTATAACAGCCGAGTTATGAGCAAAGAAAGGTTAATAAATAAAAATAGTCACACTGATATGAGTATAATATTAACCCAATGCTTGCTGGAACCAAGTGGTTGCTTTGTTAAGTCTATAAGAGAATTCAAGAGTCAATAGGTTAACACATGTTCACATATTGTGCAAATGCAAGTTTTGGTTTTAGTGAGCTTAACATTGCTCATTAGTAAATATTTCACAGGTCCGAACAATCTACTTTGATGACTTAAGCCAGTTTCTCATGAAAAATGATTAAATTCAGTAGATCTGGAGATCTGCAATAGATAATTGTATGTACAGTGAAAGCTGCTTTTAATAGACCACAGGTATAGAAAGATCACCTGTCTATAAAGACCACATTTTCTGTTTCCCTTGAATATTGTTTGTAATTGAAACATATATACAAAATGAGCCTGAACTTAAAGACCACCCATCTATAAAGACCACGATTTTTGTTTCCCTGAATATTGTTTGCCATTGAAATGCGCTCAAAAGGAGTCTGCACAGAAAGACCTGGGGCCCGTTGCATAAAACTTACCATTGATGGTAACTTTGCCATCAATGGCAACTACCATGGTAACAGGGCTCAACAGCTAATCAAAATCAAGGTTTCCATGGTACAGTCAAACCTGTCTATAGCGACCACCCAAGGGAAACACAAAAAGTGGCCTTTGTAGACAGGTTCCTTTAGTACAGGATTCAATGAGAAACCATTTTCAAGGGAAACAACACATGTGGCCTTTGTAGACAGGTGGTCACTAAAGTAGGTTTGACTGTAGTTACCATTGATGGCAAATTAAGTTACCATCAATGGTAAGTTTTGTGCAACGGGCCCCAACTATCTATAGAGACTGCTTTTCTGGTCTTTTAATACAGGTTTCACTGTACTTTTTATCTTCTTGTTCAATAGCAAAAGAAGAAAAGGGAGGCCCAAAATGAAGCAACTGTGAACCTTGAGGAACCCACAAAAGAGATTGGAGTGAATGTGGATGAGACTGCATTCAATGGTCACATCAACACTGCTATGGATACGAGCGGAGAAGAGGACGGCAAGATACAGCTGAGTGAAATGTGAGTGAGCTTCTGCCCTCATCTGGTCTTGGGCTTCTTGCAATCACCTCATCTTTTAGCCAATCAGATTCCTTAATTTGAGACTTGCATTTGACCCAATGCACTGTCATTCCATTATCTAATAAGCCATTGCATCTGTTAAAGTAAACCCAAACTACAATTTGGGTAACATTTTTGGCAGGATCATCAACCAGGAAATCTCAAAATACAGGAAAATATTTGTTAAAACTGTTCTTTCAGAAAGATAATGTGGCAAAAACATGTGCGTAAGGAGTTAAAGCCAGAGGAAAAAAACATTGGAGAAAATTCACCATCATCATACCATTCTCTGAATTTCATCCCTAACCAGTGACGTGCAATCAATAGATGTAAATACAGAGGCTGAAGATGTGATTTGTTAAAAC
>JAVYIG010013606.1:0-46262 GCA_035222895.1 Strongylocentrotus droebachiensis
CGTATCTCTAACCGGGACGTAAACATTTTGGCAAAACAACGTGAGGCGAAATACGATGTTTTGCCAGATTATTTGGATACAAATAGGAAAATTGATCTTTAAATCCAATTATCTTAACATTTAAATCGATTTGAAAACTGAAATTTTGACAGATGAAAAAGATTGTTTTTATATATCCAAAACTCTAAAAACCTGAAAAAGGTCAAAAAATGACATACGTTGTTTTGCCAGTTCACGGTCGATGTGGTTATCTCCCCAAATCAGCTCTCAATTAACATTAAAAAAAGAGGATCACGGGAGACCAACTGGCACCGCTTAGGCATTGTTTGCTATAAAGAGGGCGCAAGTATCTACAAGTAGTGCAGTCCTGCTTAAAGTTTTGGGCGTGGTCATTGCCCAACTTACCCAGTCGATCGTAGTGGGGTCCAAGAAGTCGATGAGGATGTAAGTGATCTTGGCAAACAACATGGATAAGATCATATTGATGTGGATAGAGTTACGGATGGTATGCAAGTCTCTGTGTATGGAAAAGGAAAGTGGGAGGATATCGGAAATATTAAAATCTCGAATTCGCTAATTATTGATTGGTGTTTTAAATAATCATGTTTAAAAGCTAACAATAACAAAAATAGAATAAAGTAATGATTAGCTATATATGATTTATCGTGTCAAGGTAGATATATATATATTTTAAAGTTATACATTCCCCGAAAATTCAGCATGGGTTGATACAAATCAAACCAAGGTTATACTAGCGTATGTTGTCTTTACTGCCAAGGCAAATCAAAGGCTGCATTTCATTTATTCACAGGGAACATTTGTACTTTCTTGAAAAAAACCTTGAATCACCTAGAGTCCTCAACTGTTTCATTTGTAAGCTAGTTTCCTTTTCAAATAAGTTAATATCATGCGATGTAGATGACAAATATAAGTTATTGACTCACGCAAAAATTACTTGATATTTTTAACAATCCATTTTGATAAATGCCTTGAGGTGATATACTTACGCTACTGATATGAAGATGAGTAAGAGAAGGATGAGGGCGATAAGAGATAAGACGATACCTCCCCAAGTGATGTAGCTCAAGTATTTAGCGTGAATCGACTCAACCTGAAAGAATAGCAAAACGTTAGTGATTTTAGTAAGAACACAAGATTCTACAGCAAGTGACGGTCAAACTCAATGCGCTTCCGGAGGGGGAAGAAACTCCCCAAATCATACTCTCTAAAGAGGCAGGTATTAAAGAGGTTATAATCATTTTTTTTTGTGGGGGGACAAAGATTCACCTAACAATCATCTAATCACCCCAAACAGAATGTATACATATGAATGTCTAATGAACTCATTGCCATGTTAACCCAATACAAAGAGCCCCTTTATCAAACCAGTGGCATAGCCTGGCCCCAACTATTCAGGGGCACTAGCACCATTAGAGTGAACATATCTTATGAGGCGGATGAAATGTAAAGGATAGCAAGGTCAAGTATTGTAGGAGGAAGGGGCTCCATATTTTCTTTTCATAATCCTTTTCTCATCCTTGTTTTTATCTACCTATTCCTTTTCTCTATTTTCTTTCCCCCTTGATCCCTTTTACTGTTGTTTCTAGTATAACTCGATGGGGGCGTTTCCCTAGCTACGTCACTGTATCCAATCATACGTACCACCTGATCCCTATCCTGGATCAGGATTGCGAAATGAGTCAGGTGATCACAGTGGCACGTGGTATGGGTGTTGTTGGTTTCCTCCAGCGTGCATCCTCTCATACTCCATGCTCCATCCTTCGTGTACCTAGGTAAGTCATTCAATAATGGAAAATTTGTGTCAGTCTTTAAAGCCCCACTGTACTACTTATGGCTACTTGCGCCCTCTATATAGCAAACAATGCCTAATCAGTAACCATTGGTTCCCCATGGTCCCCTTTTCTTATGTTAATTGAGAGCTGATTTGATGAGATAAGCACCTGTCTGTGACCATGCAGGGAGATCTAATTCTTCCTGGCCAAACTAGTGCAGAGCGGCTTAATTTTTTATCTCTTTTTCTTTTCACTTTATACAATCAGGTTTCAGATTTCGGATATCATATTTGATAATTCAGATTAACTTATGCTTATGCTTATGCATTGATCAACATATGCAACAAGTGTATATTTCTAGTCGTTTTATCTTCTCTATTATATTTCTAAGTATATATTGAGTTGCTTTTGTTCATACTAAATGATTTAATTGAATCTGCCATGAATTCTGCCGTCGCATGTGCGTTCCTCCGAACCGTTTCCTAGACCTGCACAAAGCCACAATATATTTTACAAAGTACTAGTTGTTTTCACTACGACAACTGAACAGAGACAATAAATGGGGTGAATTATTTCCCCCCTTTACTTACCGGATATTGAAATCCCAAAAGACGCAGAATGGTTCATCTTTGGAGGACAGTGGCTGCAAGATAAACATTTGTGAAAAACAAGTATCAGGGTAAAGTGTTACACCAGTAAATGTTTCAAATGAACATGACAAATATTAATATATTTCCTGAACTGATATTTGCAGTGACACAATTTATAGACAGGTGCCACATGACGTTTCAAGCAACGAATCTTCACACTATATACGCCACTCTATATTGAAATGGTGAATTATCGCTGTGAATTATTCTCATATTGTATAAAAATTAACTCTGTATTAAACCTCAATGTGGATACTGATGCCACCCTTTCCCATTTTCCTTTCAATGATTTCCTGGTTTTGCAAGATATGTCTAAAATGATATTGTACAGTTACATTTTCGGTGTTGCTTTTGTCCTTTTTATCGTTATCAGCATGTTTTTTTTTTTACAATCCCAGCACAAACTCAATTTTCAAGTATTCGTCTCCTTCTTAATAAATAAATGTGAATGGAAATAAATGTGAATTTCAATAATTCACATCTGTAAAAAGGCTTGGGTAAGGATGGCACTCACCGTCTTATGTTCAAACTGCATGACGATCTTGTTGTAGAGACCCTTACGTAGTGGTGGCTCTGTACGGAGGTACATGATACCACTATCAACCTGCATGGACTCTTTGTAGATTGCACTGAAAACAATATAAGGAAGTTAAAGATTTACAAATTGACGTTTTCATCAGTGGCACATTCAGAGGGGGTGGGCATAACCCAATAAAACCAATCTTGCATTCGTAAGTACAGTAAAGGACAATGTGCATCTTCTTGTGTTCTTATTTCAAATTTAAGACAGAAAAGGCACCTTACATGGAATATAATAACCTAGTTGGGGGGAAGGGGGTCTTTTTACAATAAACTGGATCCGATCCTGTGTTGAATTTCGAAAAAGATACAAATACTGGGTTGCATGATATTGATGAAGATAAGAAAATAAGAAAATATTCTTCTTCTGCCTTACAGTTCTTACATAATTAGTATCTCTAGTGTTTTACCGCCCTCTTTTTATACGTGTAGGTTGTCAGATCTTCAAAATGTTTCCTTTTCCCATTTTCTTCCATACATTTCTATTTGTTTTGTTTGCATTTTGAAACTGTCCTGCGTTGTTTTGGAAACAAACTGTTATGCTGAAATCGTGCAGGAAATACTTGGTTTTACTTTACCAACTTTTGATCGACATGTTTGTTTTGGTATCAATAATATGTTTTCATAAGAGCGATCGTGAAGTAGTATACATGAATATTATGAGAGTGTTTAAAAACGAATACATTAGAAGCAGTCTACATCAGATATTATTCAAGAAATGGTTCTACTTACTCTTCACTGCTCACGACTGGTAAAATCTCATCCAAAGTATGGAACATGATGCCAATCATGATTATCACTCCGTTGTTATCTGATGAAAAATGAGAGAAAACACTACAACATAATCTATGAAAATACGAAATAAAATCAAGACAAATACAATGCGTATCAAGCGCACAGACTCGATACGCTCCCGTCGAATACACAGTATATCTGCTATAGAAGCATATGTCTATTGTTCATTTATTTTGTTTATTCGTTTTACTCAATTAAAAAAACGGAGGAGTACAAATAAATTGAAAAGACCTCGATCTAAAAGGGCTTAAAAGAGGAGAATCAAATAAATTGTACAGAAATTCAAATTGACATTATGCATTACCTCTATTCGCTGGGATGTAGTCGTAAACATTTCTTGGTAGCGTGATTTGATCAGTTGCCCCGTACCACGAACTATTGGGAACCAGTATCAGTGGGTTGTCATAGTCGGGAAACTGGTAGATAGTACCTGGAATGACGTCATCTGCTCGATACCTGTCCACTTGAACAACTGAAATAAGAGAAGAATAAAATGCGGTTTTACTTCAGTGTTCTCATCATTTCCGCCGCTCTCGTCAACCTCCTCATTCTCATCACCATCGCCATTCTCGTCACTCTTGTCACTGTCGTCAACCTCGTCATTCTCGTCACCCTCGTCATAGTATTCCTTCTCGTTATTCACAACATCCTCGCCACTCTCTTCAACCGCGTTATTCTCATCATTCTCGCTACTCTCGTCATTCTCGTCACCCTGGCAATTATCATCACCCTCTACACTCTCGTCAACCTTGTCATTCTCGTCACCCTGTTATACTCGTCACTCTCATCATACCATTCCTTCTCATTATTTACAACATCCTCATCATCCTCTTTAATTTCGATTTTCTCATCACCCTCGTCATCCTCATTATTGTCACCCTGGTCATACTCGTCACTCTCGTCATGTTATTCCTTATCGTTATTCACATTATCCTCGTCAATCTCGTCAATTGCATCATTCTCATCATCCTCGTCACTTTCGTCAACATCGTCATTATCGTCACCCTGGTGATTTTCGGTGCCATTGTCATTCTTATCACCCTGGTCATTCTCGTCACCCTCTTCACTTTCGTCGTCAACCTCGTCATTCTAATCATCCTCGTCACTTTCGTCAACGTCGGCATTCTCGTCACCCTGGTCATTCTTGTCACTCTCGTCATATTATTCCTTCTCGTTATTCACATCTTCCTCGCCAGTCTTGTCAACCTTGTCATTCTCATCATCCTCGCGACTCTCTTTAACCAAGTAATACCCATCATCATCGTCACCCTGGCCATTCTCGTCACCCTCTTTGATCACGTCATACTATTCTTTCTCATTATTCACATCATCCTCGCCATTTCTCGTCAACTTCGTCATTCTCATCGTCATAATCGTCACCCTGGCCATTCCCATCACCCTCGCCAACCTCATCATTCTCATCATCCTTGTCACTCTCGTAAACCCTGTCATTCTTATCACCCTGGTCATACCCGAAAATCTCGTCAACCTCGTCATTCTCATCACCCTCGTCAACCTCATGATTCTAATCATCCGTGTCACTCTCGTCAACCTTGTCACTCTCGTCATCCTGGTCATACCCGACAATCTCGTCAACCTCGTCATTCTAATCATTCGTGTCACTCTCGTCAACCCTGTCATTCTCGTCACCCTGGTCATACCCGAAAATCTCGTCAACCTCGTCATTCTCATCACCCTCGTCAACCTCATCATTCTATTCATCCGTGTCACTCTCGTCAACCTTGTCACTCTCGTCATCCTGGTCATATCCAAAAATCTCGTCAACCTCGTCATTATCATCACCCTCGTCAACCTTGTCACTCTCGTCATCCTGGTTATATTCGTCACTTTCGTTTTACTATCGCTTCTCGTTATTCACACCATCTTCGCCACTCTCGTCAACATTGTCATTCTCGTCACTCTTGTCACTGTCGTCAACCTCGTCATTCTCGTCAACATTGTCATTCTCTTCATTGGTAATTCTCGTCACCCTCGTCATATTATTCCTGCTCGTTATTCACATCATCCTCGCCACTCTCGTCAACCTCGTTTTTTCATCATCTTCGTCACTCGCGTCGAACTTGTCTCTCTCGTCACCCTGGTCATACTAGCCACTCTCGTCATGCTATTCACCTTCATTATTCACGTCATACTCGCCACTCTCGTCAACCGCGTTATTCTCGTCAACCTGGTATACTCGTCACTCTCATCATACCATTCCTTCTCATTATTTACAACATCCTCATCATCCTCTTTAATTTCGATTTTCTCATCACCCTCGTCATCCTCATTATTGTCACCCTGGTCATACTCGTCACTCTCGTCATGTTATTCCTTATCGTTATTCACATTATCCTCGTCAATCTCGTCAATTGCATCATTCTCATCATCCTCGTCACTTTCGTCAACATCGTCATTATCGTCACCCTGGTGATTTTCGGTGCCATTGTCATTCTTATCACCCTGGTCATTCTCGTCACCCTCTTCACTTTCGTCGTCAACCTCGTCATTCTAATCATCCTCGTCACTTTCGTCAACGTCGGCATTCTCGTCACCCTGGTCATTCTTGTCACTCTCGTCATATTATTCCTTCTCGTTATTCACATCTTCCTCGCCAGTCTTGTCAACCTTGTCATTCTCATCATCCTCGCGACTCTCTTTAACCAAGTAATACCCATCATCATCGTCACCCTGGCCATTCTCGTCACCCTCTTTGATCACGTCATACTATTCTTTCTCATTATTCACATCATCCTCGCCATTTCTCGTCAACTTCGTCATTCTCATCGTCATAATCGTCACCCTGGCCATTCCCATCACCCTCGCCAACCTCATCATTCTCATCATCCTTGTCACTCTCGTAAACCCTGTCATTCTTATCACCCTGGTCATACCCGAAAATCTCGTCAACCTCGTCATTCTCATCACCCTCGTCAACCTCATGATTCTAATCATCCGTGTCACTCTCGTCAACCTTGTCACTCTCGTCATCCTGGTCATACCCGACAATCTCGTCAACCTCGTCATTCTAATCATTCGTGTCACTCTCGTCAACCCTGTCATTCTCGTCACCCTGGTCATACCCGAAAATCTCGTCAACCTCGTCATTCTCATCACCCTCGTCAACCTCATCATTCTATTCATCCGTGTCACTCTCGTCAACCTTGTCACTCTCGTCATCCTGGTCATATCCAAAAATCTCGTCAACCTCGTCATTATCATCACCCTCGTCAACCTTGTCACTCTCGTCATCCTGGTTATATTCGTCACTTTCGTTTTACTATCGCTTCTCGTTATTCACACCATCTTCGCCACTCTCGTCAACATTGTCATTCTCGTCACTCTTGTCACTGTCGTCAACCTCGTCATTCTCGTCAACATTGTCATTCTCTTCATTGGTAATTCTCGTCACCCTCGTCATATTATTCCTGCTCGTTATTCACATCATCCTCGCCACTCTCGTCAACCTCGTTTTTTCATCATCTTCGTCACTCGCGTCGAACTTGTCTCTCTCGTCACCCTGGTCATACTAGCCACTCTCGTCATGCTATTCACCTTCATTATTCACGTCATACTCGCCACTCTCGTCAACCGCGTTATTCTCGTCAACCTGGTCATACTCGACATCAGGCGCGTACGCAGGATTTTTTCAAGGGGGGGGGGGGTTTTAACATTTATAAATCGGGCCGAAAATTTCGTAACGACTCAGCAGACGGCTGAATAAGCGGGGGGGGGGGGGGGGGGGGGGGGGGGGGGGGTAAGAGGACACTTTTTTTTTTTTTTTATGACCTCGAAATTTGAAAATTTGACATTTTGCTCCGTTGGGGGGGGGGGGGTAGGGTCACCTGTTTTTGGTCAGTTATGGGGATAATTTTTTTTTTTTTTATTTATTTTTTAATAATAATAAAAAAAAAATAAAAAAATACAAAAGGGGGGGGGGTTTTAGGGGGGTTTTGGGGGGGTTTATACACATAAAAATACCAAAGGGGGGGGGTTAACCCCCCAACCCCCCCCCCCCTGCGTACGCGCCTGCTCGACATACTATTCCTTCTCGCTATTTACATCATCCTCGTCAATCTCGTCAACCTCGTTTTTTTATCATCCTCGTCACTCTCATCGAACTTGTCGTTCTCGTCACCCTGGTCATACTCGTCACTCTCGTCATATTATTCCTTCCCGTTATTCACATCATCCTCGCCACTCTCGTCAACATCGTCATTTTTATCATCCTCGTCTCCCTCGTCAACCTTGTCATTATCGTTGTTCACATCCTCATCGCCACTCTCTTTATTCGCGTCATTTTCATCATCCTCGTCACTGTCGTCAACATCGTCATTATCGTCACCCTGGTCATACTAGTCACTCGCGTCATCTTATTCCTTCTCGTTATTCACACCCTCTTTGCCATTTTTGTCAACCTCATCATCCTCGTCACACTCGTCAACATTGCCATTCTCGTCACCCTGGTCATACTCGTCACTCTCGTTATACCATTCCTTCTAGTTATTCACATTATCCTCGTCACTCTCGTTAACCGCATCACTCCCATCATCCTCGTCACTGCCTTCAACCTCGTCATTCTAGTCACCCTGGGTATTCTCGTCACCCTTTTCACTCTCATCATACTATTCCTTCTCGTTATTCACATCATCTTCGTCATTCTCGTCAACCTCGTCATTCTCATTACACTGGTTATACTCGTCACTCTCATCATATTATTCCTTCTTGTTATTCACATCATCCTCATAATTCTCGTCAACCTCGTCATTCTCATCACCCTTGTTATTCTAGTCATCCTCATCGTTCTCGTTATCCTCGTCAACATAATCAACCTCTTCAACCCAGTCATTCTCATCTTCCTCGTCATTCTCGTCACCCTGGTCATACTAGTCACTCTCGTTATTCACATCATCCTCGTCAATCTCGTCAACCTCGTCATTCTCATCACCCTCGTTATTCTCGTCATCTTCGTCATTTTGGTTATTCTCGTAATTCTCGTCATCCACTTGATTAGTGGCACTTTCGTCCCTCATAGTTTCTCCTGTATTTACTACCCTTATCATCATCATCATCCTTATTGTTTTCTTTGACTACCCTGCTACCGTAGTCGTCTCCGTCAACATTCATCCATTTTTACCAATGTTCATTCTCATCGTCATCATTATTATCACTATAGCAAGCACTATCACCGATGTATACATAATAATACAACTGTATTTCATCTTTCCCTACCTATGTTGTCAGTAACGATCGTCATATTGATGTCGGTCCAGGTCCCGTTGACGCCCTCGACTATCTTGGCTATCGCCATCAGATAGTTTTCAAGTTTGACGGTGAGTCCCATGGCGCTGTCCGTGATGAATGTACCGCGTCGTCGACGAGCCTGGTGATCATGAGCAACGTTTACATTAATTCCGTATTTATTGTTAAAATCATTTCCCAAACCTGCTCTGCCAATTGAGCCTTAGAACGGATACAATTTAGTTGATATACCTATTGGCTATAGAATTGTTTGAAAAGGATTTATAGGACCAATTTTTGTAAAGAAAAGATGGTAAAAGACTATAGGTATATACAAAGTAGAGAGATATTCTTTTCTTCCCCATGGAATACATTGGATAAAAAATGCATAACATAGTTTCAGTCGATACGGTGAGCTTTGTTCGTAGACACTGTGACTGACTTTAAAAAATTACACTATATCTTTATAAGGTCCACGCACATTTTCCACATTTTCAGAAAAAGTCTGTGTAAAATGTTATCGCTCCTGTATACGTGTACATCACATTTGATGTTGAAACTAGAATTTCATGGTTTGGGGGTGTTTTGCCCTTTTAAATCATCTTACCTGGTGAATAGTAGTCCAGCGACGTCGGCGGTTATCATTGAATAAGTTGCTCGTTACGGACAGGAGGTCCTGATAAAACACAAATGAACCGTTTTTATTCTCATGCTAATAAACATTAGCACACACGAGTATAAAGCCGTCAAAAGTGACGTAGGTATGGTTATTGCATATTTCATTCCACTCAAATTAGAGCCTTAATACCAATAATAATACACAACACTTGTAGTGCGAAAAAAAGGTGACGCTTTGAGACGCACGTGAATAGTGAAAGGAATACTGACCGCCTAATAACCTTTTCCATGGTCTACTTAAGATAGTCCAATTAAATAGTGTAATGAAATAGACATACCTCCATGATACAAATCGAGCTTCATCCGCTAATAGATATCACGGGAGTATTCTGCGTTTATGTCACGCCTACTTATCTACGAATTCTCTAAGATATTTGCAGGTAGATGGCTATATATAATATGGCCATTGTATAGGTTTACCTCAATGTCGCTCATTGCTTCTTCGGGCATCATCATCGCAGGCAACGTCCTCGTCAAAGCCTTCTCGAGGAGAACGGTGGTCATTTTCATCTCATCCACGGTCATATAGATACCTGTTTGTGTATAGTTCTTCAGACGAACCTTAGCGATCTCGTAGACGGTCGGGTCTTCGAATGACGCCTTCGAGATCTGGAGAAGTGATAAATGGATGAAGCGTTTAAAGAAAAAAATATAGTGATTTTAAAAGGAAAACGCATCTTTCTCATTTGTTTAATTTTTTTTCTTTTCAAGATTATTAACAATAAAGAAACTACACATGCAATCAGACGGTAGCCGTCTTTGAATGGAGTAAAGATAAATATGTTTCCCCAGTATCACGTCTAACTTTGTCTAGATAAAATCTGGTTCACAAATTATAATCGACAACCAAATACATTAGTCAAAATATCGTCGGAAATATGACATTTTATGGAACATTTTGCTATTAAGATGAATAAAATGATTCTCATAGGGAATATAAATTATCTTTAACAGTCATGAACATCGTCATTGTATACAGGACAAAGAACAAATAATGAATTGATGATAACGATATTCTATTGACGACGTCACTATATTTTATATATTCAGTGCTTTCTTTCAATTTACATCCACCCGAATTCTTGAACTCCAATATCAAGTCCATATTTCAGAATACTTACAACTTCGAAGAAACTATCAAGGTCATCGGTACAGTCCGCAAGATGGCGGTCGTCGCATTCGATGGTTCCGGTCCACACTTCGTAACCTGCCAGTTCGTCATGGTTGTCAGTGATCACTGTAAACAGCGAATTGAGTGAAGGCCAAATTTTACTCATGTACACGTTTGTACATTTTCTATTCAAACGGATTATCGTTATATGACAATATGACTACACTAGCATTGATAGTCGTAATCTTTGGATTTAGAACCGCTATCCATACCAGAGCCAGAGATAGAAATGAATAAAGAGGGGGAATGAGAGAAAGAAAAATAGGAAGAGAGAGAGAGATCGGGATATGAAAACTGTCTCTTTACTCCCTTATGAGTAAATATGACAGTGTGTGCTACCTGAAATTATCATTTCATCTAATCTTTCAGATGATGTCAATGTGTCATCAGTTGTCTTGAGAGTCATTGGAATGAATACTATGCGAGTATAGGATAACAATATTTTTTGGGAAAATTCTTGATCTTTTCAAATCTGACTTTTCCACATTTAGACAGGATTGCCAATTATCGATGTAATGACATATAAAGGGAGAATCAATACGTACCGATCTCGTGGCACTCTTCACCTGTCACCATCTTGGCCAACTCTGGATTCATCATATCAATGACATCATACCAGACAGCCAGATCGGCGAACTCTGCCCTGGTGTAGCCCTCGTTGAGGTCATTCCTAGCCCCGAGCACCAGATGAGAGTAGGTGTCGTTCTCCCGTGGGCTCCACCGATACGGCGTGGTCCACACGGGCGTGGTCGTCACCTCTAGGGTGGTTTCCCTCTCAACGAAGGGCGTGGTCGTCAGGTCGGTGGTGTATTCGTAAGTCACGTTGGCCGGTGTAGTGCCGTTGGTGACGTCGCCTCCTGTGGTCATGGCTTGAGTGGTCACGGCTTGAGTGGTCACGACCGTGGTCGTCGGGATGGGAGTCGTAGTCGGAGGATCCGTGGTCGGAGGAGCCGAAGTCGTGGCGTCGTCAGTTGAATTATAGGTGCTGACGGTAGTCGGCATTTCGTAATCATCTGGAAGGAGGTTAAACGGCAGATTGTATGAATGTACTTTTAAATCTTTGTCCGTAGCAGTAGCCTCCCCACATTAAGTTTTGTGCTTTCATGAAATTGCCTCTTGCAAACTCTATCGAACTCTAAACACCATGATGGCATCACATTGCATTCATGTGACTTTGAAGAGAAAAGTCTTTTTAATCGGAAGTAGAATCAGAAATTGTATACTTACGTTATAAGTTTGATATAACATTTGCCTGACAAAACTATTTTGTTCTACAATCGTGGATTTATCATTAACAGATATGTTCCTTGTATAATTTATGATTTCTAATTTGAAAAACGTAGAGAGTTTACGAGCAATGGTTTTGTACATCTTAACGGCACACCAAGACGTCCATAGTGATGATGCTTCCCCTAATCCCAATAAAAATCTATTGAACTACATTTCACTTAAAGAATTAATCTAATAATAATAATAATGATACATAGTTTTAATATATCGCTTATTACAATCACTAAGCGCTTCCAAACTTAGAGATTATTACCCCGGCTTTATCTGTGCTGCCATTGCGGCGCTCTAGCATTTCGAAGAATTAATTCCTGCCAGGTACCCATTTAAATCACCTGGGTAGAGTGTGGCAAACGTAGATCAATACTGTTTTGTCAGGCAAAATTTATGTTTAAAACATAGTTCGTTGCTTCGTTTTATACTCACATTGAATTTCTCCATTCACGAAGAAGGAAAGACCATCCTGCTTGCCCCACGTCAGGGCAAGGTTGGTCCACTCGTCCACGAAGCCGATCATGTAATGCTTCTTCCAGACACCGTGCTCGGTTCGTACTTCCACCGTTGTCGTCACGTTGTTCGTGAAGATGGCAAAGCCTGTGGAATTGATGTCATGGGCGCCGGAGCTGCGTGTTAAAAAGGAAATAGATTTAGATAATGAGATTGACAGAATTGATATCGTTCATTCCTAAGTATCATATTTATTTAATGAAGGTATTATTCAAAATATTCATGAGTATTGTGTCTTCAAGAATACAATTCTCAAGTCATCCCAGAAATTCAGACATCTTGAGTAAACGTATTGATATATGAGTTTTAGGCATAGACGAGTTAGCGTTTATAGTTCTGGTAAGCACCCAATAAAATAAAATGATATGATATCTCTAACTTTGAGAGCAAATAATCTCATATTGTTTTCGCAAATTTCTTCGCCTTCAATAGAATAATGTGAAAATGAGATGAAAATTATTTACATTCCTATTAATGATCTAAATATTTGTTTTTCCTTTGTATTTCCCCAATATTAGCATCAAGAAAGCAGCCTAATGAAAGTCAAAAGGATGAACATTGTCACACATATTAGTCTGAGTCTTTCCGTCATTTCACATGGCCAAATAACAATGAGAACACATTTTAATAGAATAAAGTGAATATTAGCGTATCATCTAGGGAAGTGTTTCACAAAGACTAAGATCAACTTTAAGTTGGACTTAACTATGGCAGGCTGTTCGTGCCACTATTTCTCTCATCGTTTACTAGTATTGGTTTCTTTAAGGGACGTACCAATCATGGTCACACATCTACAGAATGTTCATTTTTTGATAGTTCATTATTGAAGGAAAAAATATATCTAAAGATCATAATCGAGAGACCAATGGAGAGAGCAATCAGTGGCATTAATGTTCTGCCATAGTTAAGTCCAACTTAAAGATGATCTTAGTCTTTGTGAAACACCCCAGGTCCAATAATAGTAGGTCTACCTCAGTATGTAAGCCCTCCTTCGCGGATTAAGCACTGGATCATCCAGGTTGTCGATGTTTAGAAGCCTCATCCAGAATGAGATGGTGACGCCTCTGCTGCATGCAGAAGGAGAGCTTAAGCAACCATGTCGGAAGTTACCTGGTGAAATAGAAATTCACAGTAAATGTTGTGATTGATGAGCTTTTCACTTCATCGTGGTATCAATATACATTTATATTTCATTTATTTATGTCCATTTCTCCTGAGAAATGCGGTCTCATGATCGTTGTAACATTCTCTTCAGAATTGCCGTTGGAAAGGTGAAGGGTATTTTCCACGATAATGACCTTTCCATCATAAGAACTTTGACAGGAATACAATTTTAGAAGTCCTTCAATATTTGTACGGCGACTTCAAGAAAGCAGTATTTTGTAAAAAAAATGTTGGTACAATGAACAAAAAAGGGGCAGTTCTCCATGTATGATGACATCACGAATCATGACGGCATTTCCAAATGGAGATTACCAATGTTAGTGATACCAATTTATCGAAAACAGTAAATATTTTTTAAATTTTGTTTTATGAAGCTTCCCCTGACATGCTTCTGAGATTGAATAACTTCCAACCAAGGAAGCGTTGCAAAGAAGGGTTGCAAGTGATTCCATTGTTAACCATGTGAACTGATGTTTCGATTTTTAGTCATAGCCTATTCCGTGGAATTCATACACCCTACACACAAATTGCCTTCCTAGTGCTAGGGTTAAAATAAACATAGAATATGGAGATACTTACCTATATCTACTAGTCCTCTACTAAATGTTTTGTCGTACAGAGAAACTCCTCTCTTGTCACCCCCGTATTTAGTGATTCTTTTGACTGCCTTTGTATCGTAGAGAGATACTCCACTGTCCGGCGAGGTCAAGTTGAAGTGCAGGTCAGGGGTTACATATCCGGTACAAACTAATAAAACGTAATGAAAGAGAACCAGTTAAACAGTTTATTTAGAATAGTAGCAAATACAGAGATGTGAGTGGTGGTCATTTCTTCTGTGACAAGATGGGTACAAAGGTCTGAAGTTTATGGAGTTCAATTACCCTAATGGCCTTTCCATACTTCTTTGAGTACAAAAATAAGCACGTTATTTTGTTCAAACTGTATATCAGGCGGATCCAAATCGTGGAATGAATGGGGAAAGTTTTATGCCCTACGACTGTTGAGACTTATTGGTTACTGGAAGGATTACTTGTACATGTATATTGCTATGCACCATGTTCAAAACAACGCTATGGGATAACCTACTTGGATCTCCGTGAAGCACCGACGCGCCGGGTTGCGACTGGTCGGCAGTTGGGGTCATGACAATGATATCATCGTAATGTGCCTCCAGATAGCCGTTAGATGAAGCAGTGTAGCTGCATCGGCCAAGTAGAAGCTCTGTCTGTTTCACGGAAGATCGTTCGTCCTCTACGCCGGTCACCTGAGCGGGGGAGAAAGTGATAGATGATATGAAACAAATTTATTTAAAAAATAAAAAAACTGCACGACCATTGTGATCTTTAGAGAGAGACTTAACGTTTTTTTCAGTTTGGAGGTATATATCGAACCGATAAGCATGTTTATGTTTGGAATTATCTCTGTCAGCAACCTTCTCTTTTGAGATTGACTTTGTCGCGCGCCTATATCATTACAATGTTTTTGAGGCGATGTGTACTAGCTGAGCTGAATGAAACCATATGGCAAAGTGCTTTTATAGGTCCTAACCGATGGAGTTGGTAAGGTGAGGGCATGTCTTGCTTCATAGTCAAGGGCACTGGCACAACTCGACACGTTTAACTTCAACATACTTCCCGTTTCCAAGAGCATTGCTTTATCCACTGAGCTCTCCCTCTGGCCATATCATTTGATGTTTTACCTTTTCGCCTTCATTTCGTCCGTTGATGAATAACTTTAGACCAGACTCCGGGCGCCATCTAAATGCGAGATAGAGCCACACGCTAAAGAGATCTTTGTCCAGGAACTTCTTGACCGTCCAGGTGTTTCGACCATCACTGACAACGAATTCGAGGTAGTCAGGTGTTTGGATGATGGCAACTCCCCGTCCATCTGAAAAAAATGTAAAGATGTATTGAAAATCATTTGATGTGGAGTTAATTAGTAAGCACAGTTCTTTCTAGTGTAACCCATGTGATTTCAGACGTACAGACCTTGTCCTGATAGAAAACATGATACCCAATATACTACGCATATAAATAATTATTCAAATCAAGGCTCTGACTTCAACATGGTTCCCATGAAATGCGATGAAATTCTAGTGCAAATACTTCTTTATTTCCCAATGATATTTGATGAACACATTAGGCAGCTTAAATAAATAATTGGTTTGACGGAAATACGTGATTTTATCAAATGAACGAGCAATTTTCTGTTTAGAAACATGAAGTACAAATTATAGTTTTCTTTCTAATTACTTTAAATCGATAAACATCATCTTTAATAATAAAAACCCGACGAATGTCATTGGGAATCAATATCATCCAGGATAAAATTATTAATTACTAGACCAGCAAAAATGTACACATAAACATCGCGCACACGGAGGATCGCCTGACCCGACTTACCTGCACCGTCTGCTCCCGAAGTTAGAAGGCACTTGGCGCCACTGGGGATATCCCTCAACTTCACCCACAGACCCATCGCCATCCCGTTGACACACCTTGCCGGGTTTGTCACGCAATGCGCCGAGCCGAAGTCGTGCAGTCTCACGTAATCTTTCTTGCCGTTCGTGTAGACGCTGCGGCCGAAGTGATGCCGGTCGGCCTTCAGCCGGGCTTTGCCTTCGAAGGCGAGCACGGGCATGGGGAAGTCTGCCGGTGGGTCAAAGGGCCAGTAATAATCAGACAGTTCCATGAAGTATTTCTCGATATCTGTATGGGAGAAGTGGATTGGAGAAATGTCAATGTTGTCAGAAAGCGATATTTGTTAATATGTCCTGTTCTTCGTGTTTAACTTGTTTCTTAATTCCCTAATGAGCCTTACTAACTAAATCTATAATTTAAATTCATTTGCTTTGCTTTTGTCATTTTAAAGCGTTTAGACTTTAAATAAATCATGACGGACCCAATGACTGCAACAAATATAAGCTTCACTTTGTTCAGCTCCCATCAAGTATTGTTCATGCTATGTTATTTTATGTTGATTTGACGGAAGAATGACGATAATTATCTGATTATTATATACTATAATGGTGTGAATAAACGTAAGGTCTTAATGATAAAAATAAATAGTTGTAAGATGTTTTTGATCCAATCAATCAATTTACATGGAACATAATGATATTTCTCATATATATTTTTTAAATGTTGGTATTCTAAATTACACACTCTGTTCATCTTTCGGTTATACGCTCGCCAATATTTACACTAATGAAATGTTAGTTAATCAGATTCATCAACAAATAAATGAATAATTGTATGCTTACTCGTCACTCCAAGTAATTTGTAGACATGCTGCGGATGGATGTATTTCTCCCAGATGACCAGATTATGCAGCTTGAAGATGGCATACTCAGAATTCTCCTGCATCCCTCGTCCCACGGTAAAGAGCGTCTGGTTGCCTTGACAACAGGAGGACACATTGACAATGGCGTCGATGGGAGCGATTTCCTTGCCGTTGATATATATGATGAATCTCTCCCTCCTATGCCATGTGAAGGCGATGTTGGTCCATGTATCAGATTTAATTTCCTGTAAAAAGTAAAGATAAAAGTAGTTTTGTTAATCAGAATACGTATCAAGCTTTTGTTAAACTCTATTTATAAAACAGAACGATTTTGCAAAAAAAAGCGAGTAAATGTTCAATTCATACTTCTCTAATTTAGATTTCGCCCCAGATTATAGATGCAATTGTCTTTAGGCTGTAAAATGATTTCAATTATAAGAAAATAAAGTCTGTTGTAATTGAAAAATACCTTTCTGTTTTAAGGTCAATTCTGAGGAAAGATAGCGAGACTTCAACGTCATATTATGGAACATCCGTTGCCGATTGGTCTCGAATTACCACAACCATTAACCATTTGGCATTTTCAAATATAGGTAAATACTTGCGTCCGTATTCTACTCATTCAGTTAATCCCGACCATGAGTCTAGAATCCGATTTAGGAAACGGGAAAGGTAAACTCAGACTAACTTTTTTTTGTTAAATCCGATTTTATTTTTTTTTAAATCACAATCCTACACCCAGTATTGGGTTTAAATAAAACACGAGAACTTAGCTATACTCACTGCTGTGTGGATTCGTTTCCATGACATCATGCTGCCGTCATCGACCACAAAGTTCAAACCGTCGCCCTCTAAGAATATATTGAATCCCTTGGTGGAACCTTGTCCTCCGGAGCTGTGGAAACGGAACAAACAAAATATGTGAAAATGACAAGAGCATAATATTCCTTTCTTGATATGTTTGCACATGTTCTCCAAATCGCCGAGTTTTCGTACTTCTAATCTAAAGTGAGAAAAACTTTTAAGACTAAATCAAATCAAAAGGCTAATATTGTAAAATATAATCATGACAAACTTCATATTCATGAATAAATAACTATGATGTCACCCAAAGCGAGGTACTCAACGGACTATTTTCAATTAGCATCTGAAAAAGTTGTTATATTATAGCTTAGAAACAAGAACGTGCAAGTTTATTCAAAATGTAACTGCCTGTCGAAATGATGATGATAAGCCCATATACTTTCTAAATTTCGTTCGCATTTTGTCTTCTTCTCAAAATCATTCATATCCAAATTCAAGATTATACCTATTCTCTTTCAGTCATTGGTGATAATTGGCGGGAGTATCAAAATCATATATCATGTACATGAAGTGTAGCCCGGGTACAATACAGGCCTTTACATGGCATGCGACTGTTACAGGGCATCACCGTGTTGCAAGGAACCTGTGTCGGGCATGCCGAGTTGTTTTCATCGGTTAACATACCTCAAGATAAACTGCTTCTCTACCGGTGGCGCAGGGGTAGTGGGTGGTGACATCGTGGTCGTATCATTCTCCGATGGCGGGTTGACCACCACGTTGGCGGCATCGTTAGCCGAGGCTACGACGTCGAAATGAAGCTTGGTCCAGAACGAGACACTAAGGCCCTTTCCAGCAGGTTTGCTTACAAAGGTCTCCCTAAAATCACCTGCAAAGAGTATTACGGTAAGTGATATAAGTAAACTATTATACAAGTTTACGTTCAAGTTCTTTAAAAAAAAATACAAGTGATGGAAATTGTATTTAGATTTCATTGAGAAGCTTCGCATCTCTCTCTTCAAACTATCTCTCTAAAGCTTGTTCGAACAGTATAATTTTCTGTGTTCTGTCCTTATGGGAGAAATCCAACTGTAATGCATTTACCACATTGTCTTAATCGTCACAACTTTTCCATTTTCTTGATGTTTAGCTTATTTTTACGGATGCATACCTCTACAATTTAAGTATTACTTACCCAGAGTGATGTAGTCTGGGTATCCAGGCAGGTTTACAGTCAAATCGTCTTCAAGGGTTATATTAGGTGTGGGACCTACATAGCCCACACGTGGATAGGCAGTCCCGTTGAATATAAAGCCTGGTGGAAGACTATGGGCGCTGAGAACGTGCGGGTTACCACTGATGAGGTCCAGGGTTCCCCACTTGTACTGTGCGTCCGTATATTGAAGATTGTCTTAATTTGAAGAAGAAAATGACAATGAAATGAGTGACGACCAACTCCTAAATATTTGTCAATACAATCTATGGTAAGACAATATGATAACTATTACAGAACGCCTATCATTATCAAGAAACCTTGTTATGTGGCTGTTAGAAGTATTAATCTCATTAAGATATCAAGTATGTTGTTGCATTTTTTAATTTGTTAATTTTGTTGTTGTAATTCTAATAGATTTCAAATTTTATTTGGAAAAAAACGTTTCACATGAATAAGAAAAAAGAAATATCAAAGAGAAAATCAAGTGGGACCTTTAATCAAATTATAATTTTAGATCTGCATCATAAAGGTTAAGTTTGATTTACCTAGAAGGGTAATTATTCTAGAGGGTTTATATTATCTATTCCTCAATATAAGAAACCTGGCAGGTATTTAATGTTCCGTCTGCAAAGAAAAGTGTTTCACGACAAAAATGGATTTAATATTAAAAAAATGGAAAGGCATATATTACCCATCTTGGCAAATGTATCACGGTATTCATACGGCTCCATCTTTCTCTCCGCGATGGCCAACTCGTCAAAGGAAATATTACTCGCATGGCCCAGGAAGTCGTTCCTCCTGCCGAGTATCAATACGGTCTCAAAGTCGCTTGCGCGGAACTTCTGGTACCCGATCGGATCGTGGGCCACGACCCGACCGTTCATGTAGAAGAATAGACCCTCATCTTGTGTCCAGGTCAAGCCCAGGTTGGTCCACTCGCCCATGAAGTCGAACCCGGGCGCGTCGGTCACCGTCATGTTGTCTGTGTGGAGGAAAAGAAGATCAGTCGGACGATATTAGACCACGCAGCTCGCTCACGCTAGCACAGGCAACAACTAGTTTGTTACTTGTAAAATGCGCTGTTTTATGATCCCTGAGTAATAATTGCTCGGGTGAAATATTATGGCAAAGTAATTGTATTCCATTCGCTTCCATATATTCTAACTAATGCATCTATATACCATAATACTGCTTCTTTAGCTATTGAATAACTATTACCTTTAAAGCATAGGTGTCGTGCAGTAGATACGGTACCCTGACATTAAGCCGATACAACTTTATATATTCCTACCTCGGTACATAACTTTACTTTTTTACCTCTCTCAACTCAGGGCCATTTACATTGGTATTGGAGAGAACACGATAAAAAGGCGCCTTATAGTGGAAGCTCGACAAAAGCAACGTTACAAAAATAACATATGTAGCATGTTCAGCTGATTGTACTGTGTTAACAACCAATGATCTATGTGCAGCTTTCCATCGTTTATATATTGTATTGTAACTTTGATGATGGTCTGACCTTCATTCTGGATGAAAGGGACGTGCACAATCTCCGTCACCCATCTCGTGTAGCCGTCGGTGACAGCCGCTCCGAGGCGATCCACTTCCCGCTGGAAGATGGAGAACCCACGGGTTACCTGCTCTCCCGAGCTTATAAAGAAATGGGTTTCGTTGTCAAAGACTTGTGAGAGTCTAACCCAGGTCGAAACGGATAACCCGTCCGAGCATTTATGGGTGTTGCTAATGCACGTTCCAGCAAAGTCACCTGTGAATGGGAAAATTAGACAGGCTTAAAGTTTGAAAATCAGGCAAGATTAAAGTTGGAAAATCAGACAAAATTAAAGTTGGAAAATCAGACAAAATCGAATTTGCAGGAAGGAAATAACAGTGAATTGTTCAAACGTTGGATTACAGGCGCGGATCTACGGGGGGGGGGTTTAGGGGGTTTAAACCCCCCCCCCTTGGGCGGCCCCAAAAAAAAAAAAAAAAAAAAAAAAGGAAAAAAAAAAAAGAAAAAAAAAAAAAAGAACGCACGCTGGAGAGAAACCCTTTCAAGTGCAAATATTGTGAGAAGATATTCAACTCATCTGGTAACTTAACCAAACACATGATAACTCTGGATCAGGCGCGGATCCAGGGGGGGCGAGCGTGCCTTGGCCCCCCCCCCCCCCCCCGCAAAAAAAAAAAAAAAAAAAAAAAAAGAGAGAGAGAAGGAAAAGAAGGGAAAGAGGAGAGAAAGAAAAGAAGGGGAAGAAGAAAAGAAAAGAGGGAAGAAGGAGATGGGGGGGGAAGGACTTGCCTCCCCCTTCCCCCCCCCCCCCCCCCCAATTAAAAAATAAAAGAGAAGGAAGGAAAGGGAAAGAAAAAAGATAAAGAGGAGATAAAGGGAAGGACAAAATAGGAAGAAGAAAAGAAAAGAAGGGGGATCAGTTGCAATTTCCCGCCAACAAGTTGTGGATCGAGGGGGGGGGGGCAAAAGACCCTAGCCTCCCCCCCCCCCCCCCGTCCCCGCTAAAAAAAGAGAGAAGGAAGGAAAAGAGGAGAGCTAAAAGGGAACAAAAAGAGGAAGAAAAAAAGAAAAGGGAGAAAAAAAGCGGAGATCCGTTGCGGTTAATCCCGCCAACGATGTGTGGAGCGAGTTGGGGACCAAAATGACCGTTTCCCTCCCCCCCCCCCCCCCCCCCCCCCCCCAGCAAACCTAAAAGAGAGATAAGGAAGGGAAGGGAAAGTGAAAAAGGAGAGAAAGGGAAAGGAAAAAAAGAGAATGAAGAAAGGTAAGGGATATCAGTTGCAATTTTCCCGCCAACAAGGTGTAGATCGGAGGGGGGGGGGGGGGGGGGGGCACTGGCATACTGATAGGGGAGGGGGGGGGGGGGGTTGTAGAAAAAGAATTCAAACGTGGTTTATTTATAATTCCATAACGGTGGTTAACAAATAATGCTGAAATGAGATAATTTTCCTCACTTCATGCGTTTGTTGGAAAATGACAAATTCCTAAATTTACAGCCAGGCAAGAAAATGCTTCTTGAGATGCCTACATATCAGGGCCCGCGGAAAGACGGGGATCGGGATCCTTGAGCCCCTCCCCCCAAACTTTCTTTGAAAAAGTATATTAAAGAGAAATAGAAAGAAAGAGAGCGAGAAAGAAAAAATAGTAAACTGCCAGTGTCACATTATAATGGGGTATCAAAATATGCTCATCTGACCATGATTAAATTAATGCCTAAAATCCTATTAGACTCTGCCCCCTGGATTCCACCTAGGGCCCTAAGGAGGGCCCTTAGATGCTCATATGACGGTCATTTAATGCCTAAAACCCCTGATTTATGGGGGCTCTGCCCCCTGGACCCTACGCCAAATAGTGTCCTGCTAGTGTCACAAATAATAAGGTATCAAAAATGCTCATCTGACCGTAATTAAACGCCTAAAACCCCTGAGCTTCTGGGGGCTCTGCCCCCTGGACCCAACCAAGAGCCCTTAGGCGGGCCCCTCGATACTCATCTGACCGTAATTGAGTGCCTAAAACCCTTGAGCTTCCGGGGCTCCGCCCCCTGAACCCCAAGCCAATTAGTGACCTGCCATTGTAACAATTAGGTATCAAAATAATGCTCATCTGACCGTAATTAAATGCCTAAACTCCTGAACTTCCGGGGCTCTGCCCCTGGACCCCGTCTAGGGCGCTAAGGCGGACCCCTGAATGTTAATCTGACCGTAAATTAAAACCTTAAACCCCTGAGCTTCCGGGGCGGACAAGGTATCAACATAATCATCTGACAGCAGGCGCGTAGCCAGGGCGGTGGGATGGTCCCTCAATAAACGCTGGCCAAAAAAGAGAGGAGTGTAAAGGAAGAGGACGTAGGAAGAAAAGGGAATAGACAAAGAACATATTTAAAATTCAGACAAGGATTAAGAGTCGAGAACGGTACAACGAATCGTCTTCTTTCTCTAATGAATTAATGAAACGTCAAAGCTTCCGCGCTACGCGCGGGGGGAGGGCAGGGGGAACTTAATTCAGACGAGGATAATTTTCGGGAACGGTACAACGAATCGTCTTCTTTCTATAATAATTTAAGGAAACGTCGAAGCTTCCGCGCTTCGCGCGGATGGGGGGGGGGGGGGGGAAATTGATTTAAACAAGGATTAAGAGTCGAGAACGGTACGACGTATCTTCCTCTCTCTCTAATGATTTAATGAAAAGTAAAAGCTTCCGCGCTTCGCGCGGGTGGGGGAAACTAAATTATTTTTGAGAGCGGAACAACGAATCGTCTTCATTCTCTAAAAATTTAATGAAACGTCGAAGCGGGGGGGAAACTGAATTTAGACAAGGATTAAGAGTCGAGAACGGTACAACGAATCGTCTTCTTTCTCTAATGAATTAATGAAACGTCAAAGCTGTATTCAGACGAGGATTATTTTCGAGAACGGTACAACGAATCGTCTTCTTTCTCTAATGATTTAATGAAACGTACAAGCTTCCGCGCTTCGCGCGGGAGGGAGGAGGGGGAAACTGAATTCAGATGAGGATTAAGAGTCGAGAACGGTACAACGCATCGTCTTCTTTCTCTAATGATTTAATGAAACGTAAAAGCTTCCGAGCTTTGCGCGGGAGAGGGGGATGAATTAAGACGAGGATTAAGAGTAAAAAACTGTACAACGAATCGTCTTCTTTTTCTAATGATTTAATGAAACGTAAAAGCTTCCGCGCTTCGCGCGGGAGGGGAAAAACTATTTTCAGACGAGTAGGCACGTACAGAAGGGGGAGGGGGTTAGGGGGTTGACCCTCCGCCCTTCGGTTTTTTATGTGTGTATTTTGGAGCAACCGCCCCCCCCCCCCCTTTTCTGTGATTTTTTTTTTTTTTAATTTAAAAAAAAAAAAAAAAAAAAAATATGCCGATGGCTGACCTAAAAAAGGTGACCTCACCCCCCCCCCCCCAACGGAACAAAATGTCAAATTTTCAAATTTCGAGACCCAAAAAAAAGGGTCCTCTTCCCCCCCCCCCCCCCCCCCGCTTATTTAGCGGCTGGCTGAGTCGTTACGAATTTTTTTCGGACCAAAAAAAAAAAAAGTGGGCCCCCCCCCCCCTAAGAAATCCTGGATCTGCGCCTGCTCTGGATATAACTGTGTATTAAACTGTTACTTGATTTAAAAAAGACGTTATCATGCACTGCTTTTTATGGTCTCCATTGTGTTAATAGATGCCAGGAAAACATCACTTACGGGGTTCAAATAAAAACCCAGGAAAAAATCGGCTCGCCGCTTCGCGGCTCGTGGACGATGCTCTGCATCGTCATTATTTTGGTCAAACCCCCCCCTTAGCAAAAAGCTAGATCCGCCCCTGGATTACTATTTAGGAATATAATTCAGGTTCAGTAATATATATGTACCCATTGACGTACCCATTGATGTACCCATATATTTATATACCCTGCCATGAACCTGGTGAAAATATATCAAGAATTGACTGGGAAATTGTAATTGAAAATTTAAGAGCATTGTTGAGAGAAGGAGAATCAAAAGGATTGAGTGTGTGAGAGAGAGAGAGAGAGAGAGAGAGAGAGATGGCAAAGCGGGATAGAAGGGAGAGGGAAAGGTGAAGAGAGAGAGAGAGAGAGACATACATCACTTAATGCAGAAAAGTGCCCATTCTAAACCTTTTGATACGTATTATTTTCATGAGTATGCCAAATTACCGAGAAACAGCCACCCATCTCCGTCCCCAAGGACCATGACCGACTGGCCCTTCTCATCTCGTCCATGACCTAGGATGACATCGGCCTCACCGGCTCGGTCCATGGGGTGGAAGTTGGCTGCGTACTCTGGCATGTACTCAGTCAGGGTCGCCCAGTCACGCCGGACGTACCCGTCGCTGGTCCAGTAGTGGTCCGATGTCTCGATCATGGCGAACTCACGCCCTGTTTTTATTAATAAAACAAGTGGAAATAAATGAGGGGGGGGGGGGGGGAATCGTTATTGTGACGGATATCAGCCGTTCGCTTTTATACTCTGTTCCATATCGACATAATTATCACGAGAATTTAAAGAATGTCTAGTAATCGTCATGTATTACAGGTTAACAAATGGATATGAAAAGCAGAAATGTAAGAAAAAACATAATTCTACTTTCAATCAGTTCGTGATATCTACATGCCATACATGATAAGATTTTTCTCACGAAAAAATAGCAAAACATTTTATGTCCCTCACTTTTGAATTTAAATTATTTGTTGGATTGTAAATGATTCACATGTATACAACACATTCTTCATTGTGTCTGTACGTAGTGGACGTATCCAAAATAGAATATTTCCTCCATAGCCATGCTCATGTTGGCATAACTCTAATTGTACTTGATTAATTTGCCATTTTGAAAACTGCAAACTACACTATTGCTATTTCATCCATGTAGATTACTTACGTGTCATTCCAAAAAGGATGTGTCTCTCGTATGGCCTGATCGCTCGACCCCATATGACGAGATCGTTGAACACGACCGAGTCGGCCGATCCTCGGGAGCCGAACATGGATCCGAGAGTCATTGTGTCATAGGTGTTAGTCGCGTTGGCGTTCTAAATAGATTTTAAAAATAAAATTCAGTTCCCGATTACAACATGATGTATACAAATAAGAGATATTGATTTCTACCGCTCTATGTAACAAAATGTCATTTATCATTGGATTTACGTGTATTTGGCAATAAACCATAGTTTAGTACAATATACGTTATCTTTGAGAGAATCTTTCATTGCGTTGTTTTGAGTTTGGATTGTCCACTATTATGTAATTAATGATATTGAAGTATTTTTATGAGCTACTAGGATGCTGACTTTGATAAAGCGCGATTTTTTTTAAATAGTCACATCTTTTTCTGTAATATGGGACTTGAAAGATGATTGAACTCATTATTAAAAACTGTATTCCACATTTCATTCGCTTTTTTCTGTTTGTTACTTCGCAGTCTTTCTTCTGCTTAGATGTATTCCATACAGAAAAAATGGGGGAAAGATGTAGATGGGGAGATGGTAATATCATATAAACAATACAGAAATTGAAAGATACACTAAGATTTAGGAGTTATTCTTTGAGCTATATGCTTACTTCCACTGTAGTCTCCATTGTATGTGTCTTTCCGCCAAAATACACGATCAAGCCTTGATCAGCAGACCAGGAAACCCCAAGATGAAGCCAATTCTCGAATGCCAGTTTTGTTTTGGATATCACCACACTACTGACAGTTGAGCCATCGCAAACTGATGATAAGAAATTAACAAGCACGTTATTTGTAGAAACTGTCTTCAACATGCCGCAAAAGGACAATAACATCATGAAAATTATTTATTTTAATACATGGGTGGGTTTAACCTGAATAAATGCAAATCATATGTAATGGAAATGCCATTGGGTTCGTGAAAAAAGGGATGAATTGATATTTTCAAATTGTTCTAATGCCTTTCATCTCGTTCATGCGCTTCAAATATCTTGATTGCAATTAACGTGCAGATATTAATAACTTTTTGACGCTGATCGTAATTTGCTTTTAGTTTCATGAAGCTTAAAGATCAAGCAATAAGTCTCTAGAATTAAGTTATGCGCACAAATAACGATTAACATGCCAACATAACATGATCATAATTGTGAGCTGGTAATCCTACAAACCTTCTATCCATAATGTCTTGTTGCTAGAGAGCACGATGTTAATCCCAACCCCCTCTCCGTCGACCGGTCCAGCGGTGGAGAAGACCACACCCTCGGTCATATTCGTTGCATTCTTATTCATACGGAACCAGAGGGCCAGCGTGAAGCCGTATGGACACAAACTGGGGTCGCTTAGGCACCCGTCGGTGAAGTTTCCGATCTCGACGTAGGTGTCGGCGCCGTCAATGGACGGATAGAGGCCGAGTTCGGCGCGCCCGAAGGCGGCGGAGATGTTGGTGCCCGTGATCTCCAACTCGCCCAAGTTGTTGAGGGGGAAGTAGTGGTCGGCCACCGTTGCGTAGTAAGGGTTGATCTCGGGTGTGATCACTGAAAAAAAACAGAAAATGGTTTGGTTGCGATGATAATTTACACGCTCTTCTACGAAAATTCATAATCATTTACAACAGTTCGGACGAAACACTATGCAGTGATGTTAATTGACAACAATTTCTTTTCAGAGAATTTGCCAATATATCTTTATTTTCGGAGATTACATAATCATTGACTAAGCAACAAAGTAACGTGCGTGTTAAAAAAGTACTTTCAACATATTCACAGTCATATTATTTGCATAATGAAATAGGGCTACGTTTTCAATTATAATAGGCACTATTTAAAGTGTTAAACTTACACAAGAACTGCGCCTTCAAACTCTTGACGTTGGAATAATCATAGTTGGGAGACAAATCTGAAGAAGAAAAAAAAAACGTAAAAATAAAGTGAGCGTTGTAATATAATTGTATTCGGTTCAGTTTACATTCAGAGTGGAATTCCTGATAAGACTGATTAATAATTCAGGACTCTGGGTTATAGGAGTTGCTCTGGAATTCAAATGTTATGCACATTGAATTGATCAGCGGTACACACATATTCCTTTGGTTTGTCAAAATGAACATTGTTAATGAATATTCAGTGCAATAATTGAAGAAAAAAAAAAGTGTAATATATATTCATTTTAACTAACTTCAAATATCAATTACATCATGCATTCCTGCAATGCTCAAACTTCATTCTCTAAATTGACCTATTAAAGCAAATAAGAATATATGTGCTAGTTTATATTTTATATTCTATTCTATTTCTAGATATAAACATCTGCTAATAGTGAAGACATTTCTCTTTTGTTATTTAACGAACATACTTTTCCAATCCTAAAATGCTACGTGCTATTACGAACAATAACTCATCGTTTACCTCTCTCACAGCTATATCCGGTGTAACCGAACGCACACTCGCAAGTATAGTACGCGATCCAGTCCGTGCATGTTCCTCCATTTTGACAAGGGTAGGACTCACACTCGTCGATTTCTGAAAGAGATAAATGTCAACAATGACATAATAGAGCCTATACTACATATACGATGAGGTACGAATGGGATTTCCCGACATAGCAACAGTTAATGTACGCTAATCCAGTCGGGTTATTGAAATACTGTAACTCGAAACAGGTGAAAAGAGCCTTTCGTTTCTAGGATGTTGGAATGATCTATTGTTGCCCCAAGTGCTTCCGTGGCGTAGTGAGAACAAATATCAATTCATATAACAAATTGTTATTCTTAAGATTACATGTAATGGTGTAACCGACCTCTGGGGTGAAGTGAAATAACATTTGCAATAAATAAATGTGTCATTGAATAAGCAAGTTTATAATTGCAGTCTGAGCATGAGCAGATATAGGTCATTACAGACCAAATTGTGAAATACACGGAGACAAAATACTGGATACGTGCTCATCAAAGTTTTCAGTGCACTCCATGATACACAGATGGAACTATTCTTTGAAAAGTGAAACAAAGGCTATTTATGTAGCACCTCCATCGATCGCTGTAGGAGTGATTATTTCAAAAATGTACGGTGGGACCTCTTCATGTTTGAAGATCTGTGGATATTCAGGGTCATTTGGGACATATGCTAACTGTGAACTGGTCTATTGTGACAATTCTTATACATTTAACGATTTACATTTGTGTAATAACAGTTTTAATGAGTAGCAACCTGTAACTGGCCATTGATGGGAATTTATCCTTGAAATGCTAGAGCGCCGTATGGCAGCCATGCAGGTTAATAATCGGGAGCGCCAGGAGGGTCAAATCTGACTGACATGAGCGCTATACAAGAACCCACTATTATTATTATTATTTGCATTTTCTTACCCATGTCACAATGAGTTTCATTATATCCGGGGAAGCAGTCGCATATGTAGGCAGCTATTCCTGCGTCGTAACAGTCGCCCTGGACGCACGGCTCAATCACGCAGTCATCCTCATCTATAGTATTGATAGAACGAAAGCATATATTTATTCAGTATGAATACCTATTTATGACGATTTTACATCCTGATTACATATTTTGGATATATGTATTCTACTGCCAATACGAGGTGTTTTACATGATACCAGAACAAACCGAACAAAACCCCAAAAACGTTATATTGCGTTCATATTCTTATTTGCGGTTAGCTTTAACAATTTTTGTTTAACATTAATTTTCACTCAACCTGATTTATATACATTTTTTATTCAAATCGTTCCGATTTCCTCTATTTACCCTTTCGAGCCTGTTATTAAAGTATGTAATTCTTGACTTGTAATGATATCTGATAGTGTTGCAATTGCAAATTGATCAAAAAAGAGGTACATGTACTCTCATCTCAAGTTTCAGCTTGATTTTTTTGTGTTGCTTTTGTTGCTTGAATTCTTTCAACAACAACAAAAGAAGAAGAACACAAATTATGCTCACCCCATCCTCCCATGAGCCAAATCAGTTCATTAGTTGTATTAATCCACATGGGGAACATGATCAGTTCATCGAACATCCCTGTAGAGTGGCCGGTGAAGGAGCCACCATTGTAGCGGCAACCCATGGTTATGGTGTTGAGGACATCGCTGAGACCGGTGGAGCTGCCAGAGGGGTCCCTTCCGACTCTCGCCCTGTCCAGGAATACCTAGAGGAATAAGATAGAGCATTATACGACGAAGCTATCATCATAAAATGAATGGGTGAATTCTCTCTTTTACGTTGTAACTTTAGATGAATGAAAAAGAAATTAAATTAAGAATGGACATGACCGAGGAGCCAGCAGAAGCTAATGGTCTGTCGAAGGTTAGGTTTATCATGAAGTTGAAATAGACATATTAAATCAAGAATGCTTATTAAAGAAAATTACATATAGGGTAATGCAAAGGAGAAACAGATTTTCACTCTTGATACATAGTCAAACAGCGAACGAGCAAAACGACGGAAACATGAGAAAGGGAGGGTCAATATACCAGAAACTCATTGCCATGATCACACCCCTTTCGGGGTTTACTTCTCTCGTATTCTCTCTCTCTCTCTTTTTGTTTCTCCCTCTCTTTCTCCCTCTCTCTCTCTATCTCTTCCCCCTCTCTCTCTCTCTCTCTGTCTCTCCCAATCTCTCTCCCCCCCCCTTTGCCATTGTTTGGGGAATGCGCCTCCTGCCCAAAACAGTTACGTCTACTGACACAATTCGGCACTATATAGGCATCATTCATTTAACGTACAATTGTTGTGCTTCGGTTATGACTTACGGACAACCCGACAGTAGAACTCCATGCGAATCCCATGTTCTTCCATAGGTCCGCTGGCATCAGGTTGTTGAGTTCCACCGTGAAGGTTGTAGATCCATCGTTCACTTGGACGGTTATCTTCCGGGTCTCACGGTACACACCAAACCCACGAGCATCAGGCATCCCTGGAGAAAAGAGAATAATGGACCTTCAGATCTTGTAACGCCATCATAGCATAGCCTCCGTCATCATCGACATCATCATCATCACCATCATCATGTTGTTTCCAACATCATCATCCCCACTGTCATCACCATCATTAACATTACAATGGTTATCATCTTCGTCTTGTTTCCTTCATCACCTTATTAACATGCTGAAGCTAAACAATAACGTCTGCTACGACTGCTACATGTAAGACGATTACTACTACTTCTAAAGCAAAATGGGGGAGAGGGGTGTAATAAAGAGAAAAATTGGGAAAAGGGGCGTGGCGTTAGAAGGAGAAATGAAGATAGGAAAAGAAGGATAGAGAAAGATGCGAAGAGAAACTGCCAAAAAAAATAAAAATAGAAACAAGGAGAAAGAGTGGGAAATATAGAAGAGGAAGAAGGACACCGAGACCGAGAGTCGCAAGAGAGCAACCAAAGGTCGGAGGGAAGTAAGGTAGATATGATTTTAGAAGTCTTGGACAATCCCAACGGATCTTACCGGAACTCATGATGTATACTGGACCGGATTCTCTGATTTCGTCCTCGGTTAGACGTATCCAGAACGCCATGGCAAAACCGTCTGTGCACAGACTCGGATCGCTGTAGCACGAACCGGAGAAATCTCCGAAGTCTATGCAGTCATCGGTGCCGTTAAAACGGGTCCAGATCGAATTACCCGAGATGGAGTAGTTTTGTTGAACAGCCAATCCGGGGATGGCGTTGTACATGCTCATGTTGACATTCTGGTTCGGATAACTGCCATCGCCGGTCTCGTTGAAGGTGTCAAACGACCAGTAAAGAGAACCAGTGAAATAATTGGAAGTGTAGAGATACGCCGCGTCTGAGGGGGTAACAATATGCAAGGTGTTTAAAACGGCGACCATGGCATGTTATATTTTGTTACATTTCTTTGTACCTGTACTTTGGAGGCCAAAATATACGATATAACAGATGTAAAATGAATCACACTAACATCAGGAATTATCTTCAAAGCTATGTATCAGGGCATCATTAGAGTGAGGCAATGCATAGTCTGAATAAATCGAATCGTATTCAAATTGTAATTTGGATTGTTATTTTCATTTCGATGGTTATCATCTAATCAATAGTGTTCAAGAAGACTAGATTACAAACCCAAGGGGTGGGCAAAGGGATCAAAATTTGTTTCCAGATCAAGTCATAGATAATTACTCAATTAATTTTTTACAATGCATCATAATGGCTTCTATGGTCCTCACATTCACCCGGCAATAGCACCCCGTGTGAAGACATCGCACCAGCTTGTGTTAGGGTTGCCTATCAATATACTGCGCCAACGCCAACCAATGATTTCAATACCCCGTTCACTACAACTCGGTCCAAAAAGATATGGCTTTTTTTTAACTTACCTTTGTCGCAGTCTTTATCCCAGTAGCCGTACTCGCAGTCACATATGTAATCATCGATGAGATCAACGCAAATCCCGACACCAGAACACGTGACATTGTAATCTATACATTCATTTATATCTGTAGAGGAAAGAAACGGCAAGAGTTTTAGTAGCCGAGAATCGTCACACTTTTCAAGGAAATTTAAGAAAGTTCCACGTTTTTTTTTGTCACAGAAATACTCCAATTTAATACCAGGTGTACAGTTCTTTCAAAGAAATGGTGATTTCAATGAAAACAAGAGTATGAATATGTTAAAGGAAACAATGTACATGCTTGTATTCTTGAATATATCTGAATATGTTTCCTATTACTCACTATTCCTAAACATTGTATAAATAATACACCCGAATAACATTTTATAGCAGAGTTTCATAAAACTCCAGAATGCCCTAAAACTGCAATACTACAAAGTGTTTCCTCAAATTCTCAAATTGTGTGATTTTCTTTTTTTCTTCTTTTGTTTTGGTAGTTAGTGTTGTTCTTGTTGTTTTGATTCTTATTTTCTAAACATTCTTTGTAGTCATAATGTGTGATGTTTTGTTCTGTTTTTGCTGCTGTTGTTGTTGTTTAAATTTCGTTTTGGTTCGTTTATGTGTTTTTTTAATCAAGATATGACCACGTTGGTACAAAAATAAGAAACAATATACAAAAAATACAATTAATCTTAAATACTTACCTTCACACCTAATCCCGTTGCCGGAGTAACCAGCGAAGCAGGCGCATACGAAATCCCCGATAGTATTTGTGCAGTTGGCAGATGACGGGTGGCAGTTATCAATTTCTTCTGTGCATTCGTCAGTATCTTAAGAGAGAAGGCGAGAGAAATATAAATAGTAGTTGGTGAGATAAAAGGTATAAGGTACATTAGGATGTGAAGTTACATCAGGAAACAATTTTTCATTTTATCCTTGTAGCTTTTTTATTTAGAAATGTAAAGGAAAATCGTCCAGTGACATAATTGATCTGGTCGCCGTCTTAATCATCTTCACCAGCGTCATCCTAACCATCATCATCACAGTCACGATCATCATCATCATCATCATCATCCTCAACCACAACGGCATTATCATATCATAACGACAATCAGCATAGTTACCATCATCGTCATCCTGATATTTATTACCATTATTGGCAACATTGCTATTTTGTAGCATAATTATTGTAATTGTCCCCATCGTCATCGCTGCAACCATAGTCTTTAACATTAATGACTTCCTCTTTATCCCTTTCCCCTTCGTTCTCTTCTTTCTCCTCCTCCTCCTTCTCCTCCTCATCACCATCACCATCATTATCATCATCTTCATCTGAAATTCAAGATTAGAAACAAAATCTTTGTCATCATCTCATCATATTTCATACCCCTATTCTCCTCCTTCGTTTCCTTTTCCCCTCCTCTCCATGACCATAATAATCACTGTCATCATCATCATCATTAACTCTCTCGTCCCGTCTTTTCCCTTTTACTCTTCGCCCTCCTCCTCCTCATCACCATCACCATCACCATCATCATCTTCATCTTATATTTAAGATTAGAAACAGAATCCTTGTTATCATCTCATCACATTTCATACCCATATTCTCCTCCTTCATTTCCGCTTTCCCCTTTTCTTCCACACCATAATAATCACTGTCATCATCATCATTATTTCTCTCATCCCGTCTTTATCTTTTTCCCCTTCGCCCACCTCCTCCTCATCACCATCACTATTACCACCATTATCACCGTCTTCATCTTATATTCAAGATTAGACACAAAATCCTCGTTATCATCTCATCACAATTCATACCTCTATTCTCCTCCTTCGTCTTCTCTTTCCCCTCCTCTCCCTCACCATTATAATCACTGACATCATCATCATAATCTCACTAATCCCGTCTTTATCCTTTTCTCCTTCGCCCTCCTTCTCCTCATCACCATCACCATTACCACCATTATCACCGTCTTCATCTTATATTTAAGATTAGAAACAAAATCCTTGTTATCATCTCATCACATTTCATACCCTGTTCTCCTCCTTCATTTCCTATTCCCCTCCTCTTCCTCACCATAATAATCACTGTCATCATCATCATTATTTCTCTCATCCCGTCTTTATCTTTTTCCCCTTCGCCCACCTCCTCTTCATCACCATCACCTCATCACATCTCATACCCCTGTTCTCCTCCTTCATTTCCTCTCCCCCTCCTCTTCCTCACCATTATAATCACTGTCATCATCATCATCATCATCATTATCATCATCATCATCTCTCTCATCCCGTCGTCTTACCATTACAAGCCGTGATGCCATCACCGTGGTAACCACTGTTACAGGCGCATTCAAATGAACCGTAGGTATTGGTGCAATTCCCAGTATTGTTTAAACAGTTATGAGTACCCACTGTACACTCGTCGATATCTGAAAGACAAAAATGTTGGAAATTGTCTTGTTTGAACGCATTCAACTTAATCATAACTAAAAACACTACATATCACTATGATACAGTCCCCCGATCAAACGACCAAATCAAGTAAATGAGCGTGGTGGCGTTACACAATTAATGAAAGAAGAAACAAGAAGTTTTTTTTGTGTGGAACTTCTAGTTTAGTCCATTAAAAAGCAAAAGGCATTTGTTACAGCACATTTTCCTTGCATATACAACGTGCTGCACACGCTGCTTTCCATAGTTGACCAATTAAACAATAACTACATCACTTCAGGAAGACCAGGGCCCCGTTGCACAAAATGTACCATTGGTGGTGACTTTGTCGTCAATGGTAACTACCAGGGAAACCTTGATTTTTATTAGCTGTTGGCCCCTGTTGCCATGGTAGTTGCCAATGATAGCAAAGTAACCATCAATGGTAATTTTTATGCAACGGGGCCCAGGTCGGCCAATAAAATCCATTGGTCTCTAGCAAAGTGACATTAGCCTATATGCATTTGCCAAGTGCAGGCTGGCCAAACAGTAAGATAAAAATTATCACTCCATACTGATGGTTAATCAATATAGCGAACAGTTGATTACTGGTTGATTCAATGAATATAAAAGAAAGAAGAATATGATAAATAAAGGTGATTTACCGTTGCATACCCATCCGGATCCGCTGAATCCTGAGTCACATGTGCAGGTATATGAACCAATGGTGTTATTACACTGAGACTGGGCGTGGCATGAATCGGTGCCCTCGCCACATTCATCGATATCTGTGAATTAAATAGACACAAAAATGCATAAACAAAAACAAATAAATAAAAGAATGATGGAAACAGCGATAGAAATATTTTATTGCGTAATTTTTCATCTCATTTTGTGATATTTTATGATATTTCAAAATACCATACATTCGCACAAACAAACAGAGTTGAGTTATAACATAATGACGTAAGTGTATATCATAATCAAGTGATTGGTTGAGAATATACCTGTGAGTATGCATTCATTTTTAACTCGTATAAAACGGGTTGTTAGAAAGTGCTAATGACCGGTCAATAGTATTATCTAATGACCAATCCCTGGACGGTAAGTCGTCTATATCTAACTTTGTCATTCGACTCCACGACAAGTGAATTCAAGATGAAGGTGATTTATGAAATGACAGTTATTTTCGTCATTATAATATAAAACAATATGGCTTTTTGTTATGTCGGGCATACAAATTTAAAAAAGAAAGCGAATGGAGGAAATAAAAAATGTAGGTGATTTTTAAAGGATAAGGGAAGAAAATAGGAACAAAATGATAGACAAATACCTGTACAATTTGAGACGCCATCGCCCTCGTAGCCATTGACACACTCACAGGAGAATGTTCCGATACCGTTAAGACAATTGGAGAGTCCAGAGAGGCAATTGTCAAGGTTGAGAGTGCATTCATCTTCGTCTGTTGAAAAAGCAATGATTTATTTTTACGCTTGACATCAATATTTCGATATAATTTCTACATAATTGCAGGTCATTGGATGTCAACCCAGTTGGATTTAATCATATTCATCACCATCAGTACCATTATCATCATCATCATCATCTTTGTCTTCACCATCATCACCATCTTCGTCGTCGTTATCGATGTCATCGTCCCCATGACTAACAGCCACACGATTTACCATCTCTTGTACCAAGCAATCAAAGCATTTTAGCTTCCCGTGGTGTCGGTACAAGAACCTTTGTATACGCCATCATCATCCATCATCACCATCAACGTCACCACTATCAACACAAGCATCATTAGGCCTATTTTAGCATAAACATTTTATTTCTATCATCATCATCATTGTCATTATCATTGTCATCATCATTTTCTTCGTCACCATCACCACCATCATCAGCATCATCATCAACAACAGCATCATCATCATCAGCAACAGCATCAGCATATCATCATCAGCAATTCAGCATCATCAGCATCAGCAGCATCATCATCATCATCAGCAGCAGCAGCAGCATCAGCAACTCATCATAATCATCATCCGCAGCAGCATAAGCAACAGCATCATCATCACAATCATCGACATCTTCATCCTCATCATCACCATTGCCATCGTCGACATCATCATCATCATCGTCATCATCGTCATTGTCATTATATCATGACTTACCGCTACACGATTCACCATCTCCTGTATACCCAGCGTTACAGTCACACGTATAGCTCCCAACGCTGTCTGTACACGATGCCCTGTAGTGACAGGTATCAGTCCCCTCAGAACATTCATCGATATCTGACGAAAAAGATCATTTTTATTTTAATGAAAGTGAAAAAGAAAAAATGTCACTAAAAGCGAACAACGTTCTGATGAAACACAATTGCGACTGATTAATGTTAGAAAGCCTATAATTAAAGGACTACAAGAAAGGAGGATAAACTCTTGAAAATATGAGACAGATCAATCAATAGATGTTAGTGTACGGGTAAACAAGCAATGGGCGTGTGCAAAAATGATGGTATTTGCAGCATGACGTCGAGATGCTTTGTCATTATTACAAACAAATATGTTTAGTATCTCATTACAACATGAATATGACAACTCCGGGAGGTTCAACAGTCCATCGTTGAAAATGAAAATTTGGCAGGAAATACCTTTGACTGGATTTAAATTGCTAAGAAGGATTAGAAAGGAGAATTGTGATGAAGTGTGTGTATAGGGGGGGGGGGGGGGGGAGTGAGGAGAACAGTATTGAAAGTCCACCGTCCCCAGTTAAGGTCACTCATATGTACTTAACATAATTCAAAGGTGAGGAGGGACAGATTTGTTCACCTGTCTGGATCTCATTTAAGATATGTTTCATACAACAAATAAATAAATAAATGGATAAAGAAATAGATTAATAAATGAATAAGCTTACTGTTGCATCCGTTGCCACTGTTTAGTCCATCTCCCTCGTAGCCTGAGTCACAGTCACACGTGTAATTTCCGGGTGTGTTCTGACATGTGCTGAGTGAGGACAAGCAGTCATCTGTACCGTCGCTGCACTCGTCGATATCTTGGATGATCGAAATGAATAAGAACTGATTAAGGCGCTGTTCAACAAAACTTGAAATATCAATAAAATGTTATCATAATTGGCAAGCCTGTATAGGTTATTGACATTACTGACTTTGATTTGTTCTGATCATATTCATTGAAAAATGAAAGATATAAAGATCGAAATAACAAAAACACGAAGAAGAAATAAGAAAAGAAGAAGATGATCATGATGAATAACAAAATCAACAAACGTCACCGGAAAAAAAGATCATAATTTCATAATTTGCTACGATTCTGGGTTAATTAACTTTTTTTTTTACTAATATAATTATAAACACATATACATTATCCATTTAAATCCTTGAATATCAAATTTCACTAGAAATGATGAACAGAATTGCACTCCGATTGCAATGTACCTTCACAGGTTCCGCTGTTATCCTCGAAGCCATCTGCGCATACGCAGTCGTAAGAGCCGACTGTGTTCGAACATTCTTCCGATACAGGATCGCAGGTATGGTCATCGTTCGCACATTCGTCGTAATCTGTAGTTGTAGAAACAACGTCGTACATGGTGATAAACAATAAGGAAGTTTACAGATAGTGTATGGTACAAATGACCCCAAATATCCACAGATCTTTTATACATGGAGAAATTCCACTTTGAGCATCTTAGAATAATAACTGCCAAAGTCCTAGATGTGCTTCATGAATACCTTTTGTTTGACCTTTTGAAAAGAATACTTCCACCTGCGTATTGTAGAATGTACCGTTGGTGCATAAATGAATAATGTTACATAATTTTCATGAGCGCATATCCAGCATTCATGGGGGTTTTACCATTTTGGTACAAATGACCTTTATCTACCCATGCGCAGATTGTATCTGTGAACTGGCTTATTACGTGATCACTACATTATGCTTATTATGATATATTATTACGAATCTTGTACATGTTCACGTGTGTTAATGTTAATTATGGGCTTGCGCAGAGGGTCGAATTGTAAATGGCTTGATTTTTTTTTATTCAGAAAATCTACGACCGTCTGCACAGGTGTTTTATTATTTTTGTTTTGAATTCATAATGTTTCTTTTCTGTTTTGTTGGTTATGATAATAATGATAATGTCTCCATAATATGTAATGTGTAATATGTAGTATTTGTATTTAAGACATAACAATAAACTGGATTAACTACTAAACTACTACTAATACTACTACTACTACTAGTACTACTACTACTACTACTACTACTACTACTACTACTACTACTACTATTACTACTACTACTACTTCTACTACTACTTCTACTACTACCATTACTACCGTAAAGCACTTTAACCTAAGTCTACCCCTTACCCCTCCCCCACAAACAACAAATTCCCAAAGGCTAACAAATACTCAATATGCACACTATATTTCATTTCAAAGCATCATTTAAAAGTCCTGAGGGCAAGAAAATAATTATCCTCCAATGGTCACGTTACCTATAATACAGGTTGATCCTTGATAACCGGTCCCAGTGCAGTCGCATACAAAATCATCGGTCCCGAAATCGTCACCACTACAGGAACCGCGCACGCATGGGTTGTCCAGTATACAAATGGGTGGTCCTAAATTGAGCGGTCAAAAAAGAAGAAGATCGAATTGGTATGATAGGGTTTAATTTCGTTGTTGCCACTGAAAGAGAGATATCATCATTTGAATTACGTTTACATTAAATCTTGGTCGATTGTTAAAATGACTTCGTGTTTGAGTTTGACGCATTACTATGGTTTTGATATAAAACAAGTGAGGAATTTAGGGTAACAAGTGTAATCGAACTGTATAGGAAATCAATTTCTCCGGCTGTAAACATAACAACATGTAAATATCGTTACAAAAATATGATGTGAATACTATTCGTTTTTTATCTTTTCTATAATTTCTATATCGTAATCACGGGAAAAAAAACAAAATGAGAATTCAACTTACCAGGCGTGTCGGGCACAGTACAAGACTCAAATTGTAGAAGAAACAATATCACATTCAATAGGGTTATAATAAGTAGTAAAAGTAAATCGACTCTCGCATGCATGATAAAATATGCGCTTAGGCAAGCAGCGGAATGGGTCGGGGTAAGACTTATCGGGTGAATAAGAGAGAGAAGAGAAGGGGAAAAAAACATGAAGCATGATAATTAAAACAAATTGGATAACATTGATCAATATGAAATTCGACGAATACATGTAAATTAAAATGAAAAGCTTGATTTAACTGTACACAGAAAATGAATAAGGCAAACACTGTAAAACTTATATAGATGATACATCAAAATATAAGCATCGTTAAATAAAAAGATAAATATTTCTGTAAAGATAAGAACGTTATTCTAAAAGACATAGGGTGAGGAAGAGATTCAGGAGGGAGAAAGAGAGAGAGAGGGGGAGAGGGGGGAGAGAGAGAGAGAGGGGGGGGGGGAGGGGGAGGGGGAAGAGAGAGAAATAATGAAAGAAAGAGAGAGATAGAAGAGGGAGAGGGGAAATAGATAGTAAGAGAGAGTGAGACTGAGAGAGAGTGTGTGAGAGAGAGAGAGAGGAAAAAAAATATATAAAATAGGTTTTGAAGAAGAATAATAGACGAATGAGACGGTCTTCTACGCCTTCCTTCAGCCTCACAAAGGATTGGTATAGGATTGGTCGAAGAAACGATTCCTTCGTCAACAGGTTTGACCATATAGCATCCTGTACACACACAAACAAAATCATTATTTGAAAGGGTATAACATCTCGTCACACTAAAGTACAACTTCAAGAATCGTATTTTCAACTATTCAAAACAAAATGCTAATGGTTAGAATGAATGAAACTGTCAACGCTGTAAATTATGAGATTTAGAAGATAATGATTTGATAACTTACCTTTGTTTTTACAATAAGAATATCGAACACTAACAATCACGTATTAGAAGGCATGGTGGGATTGTTCATACAAATATCCTTTACCGTATTTTTAATCAATAAATGAAGTTACGACTTGCTTTCTTGAGTATTATAATGATGATTATATTGTTATTATGTTCTTCCCAATAAACAAAACACTAAAAAGTAACCTCTTTTGGGAGTGTATTTTAAGTGATTTTAAAGTATGGTGCCTTTTGAACTAGATTTAAACGTTATCGAAACGTGCCTTCATTTAAACAAAAAAGGTACTCCTGTTCACGTTTTTATCTAACCTAAAAACCACCAATTTATCACGCGACTGGAGTAACGTGATTCCACTTACGTCTGTAAATCAAGTGTTTATGACCAAATAACCACTTGACCAAGCAACGAGTTTTTTGTCCGTTAACCGATGGTGGTGATAAATACGTAATTATTTGGTCTTGTAAGCACCTTTATCGATTGGTTTCACAGGTTATCCAACGTTGATGGTAATAATCACGTTACTTACACCGGCTAATCGTCTTATTGTTCTGTCCGTGAATCTCTGGTTATATTAAATTAGTAATTCTGAGGTGTCTTACAAACCTCTTTTAATGGTTTCAAAGTTACCATAAATTTCATGGTTATGATCACGTTGCTCACGCTGATTACTAATCTAAGCTGTGAATACGTGATATTTAGATGTGAAAATAAGTAATTATTAGGTGTCTTAAAACACCTTTTTAAATGGAGGTCAAAGTTGCCATAAGTTCCGCGGTGATGATCTCGTGACTCAAACGGATTATTAATCTAAGCTGGGCAAACGTGACTTTTAGGTGTGAAAAATGAGTAATTATTAGGTGTCTTAAAACACCTTTTTAAATGGTTTCAAAGTTACCATAACTTTCTTGGTGATGATCACGTAGTTAAAACTGATTACTAATCTAAGCTGTGAATCCGTGATATTTAGGTGTGAAAATTAGTAATTATTAGGTGTCTTAAAACACCTATTTAAATGGTAGTCAAAGTTGCCAGCAGTTCCGCGGTGATGATCTCGTGACTCAAACGGATTACTAATCTAAGCTGGGCATACGTGTTTTCCAGGTGTAAAAATGAGTTATTATTGGGTGTCTTGATGGTTTCACAGTTACCATTTAAGTTCCGTGGTGATAATCCCGTGACTGTTGGCATATTTCTATGTTCACCAGCTGATAAATGACTGTTGGCATTTTTTAATTCCACCAGTTGATAACTGGAGTGTGCATATTTCCAGTTGCACCAGTTGATGACTGACTGTTGGCATATTTCCAGTTGAACCAGCTGACACCAATTAATTTGCATATTGAATATGGGGTGCGTGCAGATCTATGTTTTTAAACAATTTATCTCAATTAACAGCATATTTCTTAATTACTGATGATTTAGTTATGTGCAATTCATTTCGAAAATACTACATATATATTATATAAATTACCCGTTATTAGGACATTTCGCTACTTCGTATGAATTACATTTAGTTAAACATGAATAAGGGAAACATTAACTATGAACTAAATAATTTCAATAAAATACAAGTATATGAAAAAATTTCGATTAATTAAATTATGTAAGTCTACTTATTACCAATGCCTTTATATGGGAAATACAGACGTACCAGTATTGAAGTGTTGTTGCTGTTCAACTGGTTGGAAGTTTTACCAAATGGTTCTAATGGCTCAGCTAGACCAGTTGAATTCTAACTGGCCTGGATCAACTGGATCATTTAGCCCATTTCAATTTCCAGGGTTACCAGTTGGCATTAACTGGTTCATCAACTGGACCAGTTGCAACTAGCTTTCTCTTCTGGCATGTTTGCACACCCCCCCCCCCAATCCCCTCTAATCCCAAACTGCTTCCGGCGCGCCTGGACGTAATTATGGAAGATCCAAGACACGATGTTCAGAAACGGGATGAGAACGTCATTATTTTGGTTCATTTATTGTGGAACATTTGCGTTATTATTGGGTTGAACGCGGGTTACGGTAACATATTTCCTCTTCGACGTAAATTTCACGTTAATGAAGAACATGATTCATCTCAAGTCAGCCTCGTAATATTCACGTGAATTTCACGCAGATATTTTGACTAAAACTATCACTAACGCTTCACGTGTTTCTGTGACGCGATAATTTCGTTTATGAAGATGTAATTTCATAACCAAACAAACACGGGAGTATTAGGTTTACAAACCATGGTCTCCAAGGTAGGGATAATCACGTTATTATAATGGTGATATTGCAGTGACAATTGCGTGATTTAGTGTACGTGTGTTTCAAGTTACCTAGTGCAATAAACGTATTAACACATTTACGTAAATGTCCGGTGTTTGTAGAACGTAACTCTCCTCAAGTCGATACCTTGATATTGACGTGATTTTCACGTGATTTTGTTTATTGGGTTACATTTAACGGTATACGTAAATATGCCCTGTTATCTTTCTTTGAAAATGGATGCCGTATTGCAGGTAGATGTGACAACAATTTCATATTGATGTTGACATGGATATCTTCAACAAAAAACTATAACATTTCTTTTTAATGCATATTACATGTATGTATATTTGTACTGATAATCTAATGGAATATTTAATATGTCAATAGATAAACACAGCAAAAACAAAACTTACAATAAAGAATGCATACCGATCCAGCGAAGACAACAAGAGCAGAGACATCAGCCTAAGTGCAGGTCATCTTTTGTAGATAAATCTTTGATGTGATATAAAAGCGATCTTGTTCCCTCAAAGTTTCAGAAAAAGGTGTCTCTCCACTTCTTATAACGAACGAATAAAACTAACAAATGGAATCATGGAACTGAAAACGATACTACAACCAAGGCGAATTTTAAACTGCATTTAGAAGTTCCAAGGTGTGTTCCTTACGACCATGTACGTTTTCAAACCAAAATGGCGGCTGCGGTTGGGGTGTAAGAGGTGTTATCAATACGATTATCGTTCAGCCCCCCTCTTGTACGGATCGATACTCGACTACTTCGTCTTTGTTCCCCGGATAATGGATATCCAGGGGATTTAGAATGTTATGGGATGAAAACAAGAACCCGTCTTGGGAACCAACATCCTTAGATATACTTAGGAAAGGATTGATATTACGATTGACCATGCTAGATGCTTTTCTAACAGAGATGATTACCATTTTAGAAAGGAAATGTTCGTTTACAGAGAAAGGATATCGATAAGGGGACAGGAATGAGAGAAAATAAGATATATAAGAGAGAGGGAGATGGAGGGAGAGAGAGAGGAGTGAGAGAAAGAAGAAATAAAGATGGAGAAAGGGAGGATAGGGTGAGAAAGAGAAAGAGAAAGAATGGTTGCTGTGGAAGAAGGGAGAGAAAAAAGGAGGATATGACAAGGTAAATGGGGAATGGGAGATATAATTGTAAAGATGGGGAAGAAGGAGAGAAGGAGAAAAATAGGGTAAATAGAGAGACAGAGAGAAGGAGAGAGAGAGAGAGAGAGAAAGAGAGAGATATGGGTGGATTTACGGAAGAAGAGAGAAGAAAGGAACACAAGATGTTATTCGTAAATTATGATTTTAATAAGGATCAGGCGTCCCTTCATGTTAGATCCACAGAGACAATATACATATTATAGGAAAGAAAGCAAAGACGGGCTATCAAAAAAAGGGTATCGGAAATACTATTTGTGCAGAAATAAGTTGAATAATGTTCATCCTCGATACGAAATATTTGTCCATCAAACTGACGTCCGAGGGATATTGATTTGTACCTCCCTTTTATAACCTCCCCCAAGTTGCAACACACGAACGAGTCTTTATTTAACATGACGACACTATAAACCTGCTCTGCCACATATCGATTCGACACACCGGTAATATCGATCGCGAATTTACTGTACGTCACAACTTAGAGAGCGTGCAAGAACGTTCGTCATTCTGCCTAACTCTATTAAAACGATTTTCGTCAACAGGTTTTGGTGGACCGAGAGAGAAAAGAAAACATTTAAGCAGTCTTGTGGAATTCTGTAGTACCCATGGGCGTAAATCCTTACGTAATACCTATTATTCAGGGGGGGGGGGGTGAATGAATAGATCATCCCCCTGAGCAATATAGGTATTACGTAAGGATTTACGCCCATGGATTACCCAAAGGAATACATACAATGTGAGGAGTATTTAATAACTGGAACTTTGAACATATAAGAACACACATGTCCTGTATAGAAGTCCAACAGTATAGTAGCTGATGAGCGAGAGAGTGTAATATACTGCGAGTCATCTTCTGTTCTGAACGAGACTATTGCATGATTGGTCAGTGTGGAACTCCAGTAGCTTTACCACCCTACAAAAACTGTGACCGTGGTGTTATTAAAGATAAAGGTGAGTTCTGATGATGCGATTGCATTGTGAAAGAAAAGGTGTGGAATGGATCAGAAAAAGTTGATCATGTAGCATGTAAGTATTGGTGTGTACTGCAAGGTTCTGGAGTCATCAAAATCATAATAAATTTTGCCCAGTCTTGGTAAAGTATTAACAAACACTATACACTATACACAAAAAGATGTACATGGGACTACACAAATGTTGTCGGGGCAACCTTGATTTCTATGCTCATTACTCAGCCAGTATACATTTTCTTCCAAAATTGTTTGGCACATGACATTTATTTGTAATCTTGAACGTTCAGTGTAAGTTTTGTTTGATTCTGTGAGAATTCTTTTTTTTTTTACCAGAACTCAAGTTTTGCTCGTGTGACAACTGGATCCCGTCACCACACACTCAGTCCATCGAGCTCGACCTCCAACAGCAACCATGGCCAAGGTCAATTTCACAGGTGTATGGAAGCACACTAAAGACGAGAAGTTCGACGACCTCCTTAAGGCTCTCGGTGTCAACATAATCAAAAGGAAAATCATCACCGCCCTGTCACCCAAACAGGAGATCACCCAAAATGGAGACCACTTCGTCGTCACTAATATAACATCGATCAAGACAGAGACACTGGAGTTCACTGTCGGCCGAGAGTTCAAGTTCAAGAATCCTCTCTCGGGAAAGGAAGAGATGATGCTGGTTGAGCGGGATGGTGATAAAATTGTTATCACGAATAAGATGGATCCAGATGGAGTTGTAGGAACGAGAGAATTGATAGATGCCAATCATATGACGATAACACAAAGGAAAGGTGATATCACAGCCGTCAGACATTTCAACAAAGTATGATTAGCACTCGTCTGTCAAATTTGTTTGCCCTCTTTCACCATATTTTATGTATTTAATTATGAAAATAATACCATGATATTTTAATGGAGTATATGGAATCATTGTTTAAACAAAAATCAGTTTATGCATGAACCTAATTCCTTTGACTAATCTTTCCAGCTGTCAAATAGATGATTACATATTCTTTCGATAAGTAATAATAGAAAAAGAAACATTAAATGTATATGCAAGTTTTGGAAACGCCCCCCCCCCCCCCTCTCAGAAAATGAAATGGAAGCTCTTATTACCAATCATGTGAAAGAATATGTTTTGACTAATACGTGATGATACAATTTTGCCTGGAAACCGCCTACTAATGGATATATTTAGTAAATTATCATATCTATCCAGACTGGATAGATATCGCGTAGTCCCATATACATCTTTCTGTGTACAGTGCTTGTAACTTTACCAAGACTGGGCCAAATTTCTTATTATTCTGATGATTCAAGAACCTTGCAGTACACACCAATACTTATATGCAAGATGATCAACCTTTTCTGATCGATTCCACAACGTTTCTTTCACAATGCAATCGCATGACCAGAACTGGTCTATACCTTTAACGAATGCACATGCCATTACAATTGCTCATCCATGTATAAGTTTCTTC